>CBVK0100020897.1:0-35357 GCA_900067695.1 Picea abies
AGTTAAAGAATGTTGTTTATTTCACTAAGTTGGATTTGCGTAGAGGATACCATCAGATCAGGGTTGTTGAACAATATGCATGGAAGACTGCCTTTAAAACCAAACAAGGATTGTTTGAGTTGTTAGTTATGTCATTTGGGATTTATAATACTCCAACAACCTTCATGCGTGTGATGAATGATGTATTCAGACCTTTTCTAGATCATTTTGTGATTGTATATTTAGACGACATTCTTATATTTAGTGGGACTTGGGATAAACATGTGAGGCATGTAAAGCAAGTATTGGATACTTTGCGAATGGAAAAATTGTATGTAAAATTTTCCAAATGTGAATTTGTCAAGACTGCACTTGTGTACTTAGGTCATATTATAGGAGGAGAACAATTAAAAATTGCTCCTTCCAAGATTGATGTAATTGTAAATTGGCCCTGAGCCCAAAAGTTTAACCGAGATACATAACTTCTTAGGTGCAATCCAGTATTTGAGGAGGTTCATTTCAAACTTCTCCTTTATAGCAACTCCTTTTCATGACGTAACCAATGTGAAGAACACTTTTCAGTGGGGAGGAAAGCCACAAAAATCTTTCAACACTTTGAAGAAAAAGATCAGTACCACACTAGTATTAGCACTTCTGAATCTTCAACAGCCCTTTGAGATCGAGACAAATTCCAACAGATACGCCGTGGGTGCAATATTGATGCGATATTGTAAGCCTATCTGTTACCACTCTGAAACTTTTAACCAAGCTGTTGTTAACTATCCTACATATGATAAAGAGTTGTATGCATTAGTTCAAAGCGTAAAGAAATGGAAGCACTACTTGTTAGGGAAGGAAACAATCATACATACAAATCATCAACCCTTACAATATCTCCAAGCACGAACCAAACTGCAACAATCTCGACATTACAGATGGATGGGTTTCCTACAACAATTTCATTTGGTAATCAAGTACAAAAAGGGTACAAGTAACAAGGTAGCTGATATGGTTTCTAGACCTCCTATTGTTGCTTCTATTATTTTGAAGAATGCTTCTTTATCTCATGATAGCTATGTGGAACAATATAACATTGATGAAGATTTTCAAGAACTATATGAGAAGCTGACCCAGGGTGCAAAGGTAGAGAACTATTGTCTGCAGGGAAAACTACTCTACCATCTTGGAAAGATATGTATTCCTACAAGTGCACGAGTCCATGTAATACGAGAAGGTCACACTTCTCTTGTGTCTGGGTATTTTGGGGTAGGAAAAACTATGGCTCATTTGTATATGTTTTGTTACTTGCCTCAAGTGAAAGCAATTGTAACTAAATATGTAAAGGGGTGTGTGATGTGTTTTACTTGTAAGCCCACTAATAGAAAATTGGGGCTATACTCACCGCTACATGTTCCATCCCATCCATGGGAAAGTATCTCCATGGATTTTGTAGGGAGTTTCCCAATGTCAAAAAGGGGTCATGACTATTTGTATGTTGTAGTAGATAGGTTTAGCAAGATGTGTATCTTAATGCCATGTAAAAAGCAGATCAATGTTCAACAGATTGTTAATCTCTTCTTTCAGTGTGTTTGGGTTCACTTTGGGTTACCAACATCCATTATCTCAGATCAAGATACTCGATTCCTTAGGGATTTTTGGTCAAGATTGTGGAGAATGATGGACACCAGGTTGAAGAGGAGCATTGCTTTCCATCCACAGACTGACGGACAGACATAGGTTGTTAACCGAACAGTGGTACTTTTGCTTCGAGGCTACTGCAGCAAGCATCCCAACGTATGGGATGAACAGATACCCTATGTACAACATGCTTACAACCGAGTCTTACATTCCTCCACTCATTGTTCACCTTTTGAGACATGTTTTGGGTGCCTACCTAAAGTTCCTTTGGACTTGATGTATGGGAGAGATGTTGATTCAAATGAAGAAAGAAATGAAGATAGAGCCCGCAAGTTCATCCAGAGGATCCAGTAGGTACACCAAGTAGTCAGGGAATAGTTGGAGAAAAGTCAAGCATGGTATAAAGCTTGACATGACAAACACATGGTTGATCATCGGTTCTTGGTTGGAGACAAGGTATAGCTTCACATCAACAAGGAGAGATTGAACGGTGAAGGCAAGAAACTCAAGTCTATTCGTTATGGACCTTTCATTAATTTGGAGAAAATTGGTACCAATGCTTTTCATCTAGATATTCCACCTTATATGCAGATCTACTCAGTTGTAAATGTAGAGAACTTGAAACTTTTTTAGCCTCCCATGATCATGAATCGGGATGAGGAAGTTTCAATACCTTTAGTTGATGAGTTTTCTCCTGAGTACTTGGATGAGTTAAAGAAAGATATCATCCTAGACAGAAGGACAAGGACTTCATGAAGGGGTAATGTTGATTATCTTCGAGTAGGCTTAAAGGGCACACATCCAAGCAAGGCAAAGTGTATTGAGAAGGACAAGGTGAGGGAACTCTTCCCTCACTTATCTGTTGATTGATGAAAGATTTTGGTGGTCCAAAAATCTCTTAGTGGGAAGGCATGATCCAAAAAGGATCCAGAGAAGACTAAGGATAGCTCAGAACTCGCAGAAGCAACTCATGAAGCTCAGAATGGCCTCAGCAGACAGGGAAAGAGAAAAAATTCAATGTCCTAAAAAATTAGTGAAAGTGAAATCATTATGAAGAGCGCGTCTTAAGCTTTCCAACGGTGTAAATGACTTGTCAAACGAAGTTACGAATCAAAAGATATTCGTGGTCAAAATTTGGTCAACCTAGCCCAGTCAACATGGGATGAGTCAGCATCCATACTGCTGATGTCGGCATCAATACAGATGATGTCAGCATCTGTACAGTGTACATGGAACATGCAGGAGGAGACATGTGTCATGATGACATCATCATGGTGACGTGGCATCACTAGAAGCTTCCACGTGTCACTCGTGTTTGGCATTTTTCGGGTCGATCCGTGGAGCAATGAAAAAGTGCGACGTGGTAGTCTGTACAGCCACCTGACAGACCATACGGTGATGTGGCAGGCTAACGCGAAAGGCTGACATGGAAGGTGACTGTGTAGGTGGTTGGCCTGGCCCAATGGTTGGTTGCCATGTGGCCCAGTCATGGGTTGCCACGTGGCAGTGGGAAAATGCCCAATGAGGGCCCGAGATCCGAAATTCAAAAATAAAAAAGGAATACAGGTCCGCCAAATCTTGCGGAACCCCGCCAAATATGGCACCCAATGGACATATCCAAACTACCTCCAAGTTGGCAGAACCACCATACAAATATTTCATATAAGTTATAACAAACACCGAAAAGAGGAGGTCTATGGGCTTGACCCCGGGACCTTACCCATTGTATACACCTTAACTATAACTTTGCCAACCAATAGGCCAAACGGCCCCATTGTTATTACTGCCTGCAATTTTTATTTGAAAATTGAAATTCGCCAGTGCACGGGGGAGAGGCGCGTGACGGTACGGACAGGAACAGTTTTTGAGGCATTTTCTTGTCATTAATTATAGGTTGCAGGGCACGAAAACTGAGACAAAATTTATCTTGGGCCTAGGAGTGCCAGAGTCAGATCGAGGCTCGGAGATAGTCATTTTTGGGTAATTCGACACCACGAATTTAGTGGTGCTATCTGTTTTCTGATATAAGCAAGCTTCTGCAGTGTAATTCCAGAATGAGGTATACTTATGTATTTTGCCAAATTCTTTTGTTGAGTTAATAAAAATGCCTACCCATTTGAGAGTAGGAATCGGAGATGTAGTCCACCAGGGATGAACTCCATGATCAAGTTTTTGTATTCAAATTTGATGCTTATGTCTCTTCATTATTGAGTTTTTCCTTCTTTAATGGTGCACTTTAATTTATGCTCATTTAATACAATTCTTTGTAAGTCACTTCGATGAAAAGATCCTGGACCAGTTTGATGGATTCGTTTGGTGGATTTATGGAGGAGGCACTAGCATGGACCTTGCCACGTCAAAGAGTGATAGATAGCCTTTCGAGGCCCAATATTCTACATTTTCAGCCTTGACATCAGTCCTATAAGCCTAGCATCACCCTACTAGGGCATGACATCACCCTCTTTAGGGTTTTATTTTATGTAAAAATTAATTTTGTAAATTAAATGGATAATTTGAAGGGGTCGGTTCTCTTATGTAAAGACATTGCTTTGCATTTGAGTCTCTTGGATGGCTAGGGTTTCCATATAAATATGGCCAACCAGGACTCATTTTTATCGTCACATTCCTCTCACAAAAGTGAAAGATAAGTTTGAAATTTTCTTTCTATTGGGGTTATTAACTCTTTTACTCATGAGTTATCTCTTGGAGGACAAGTGTGGATCACTCTTTGCTGATTTTTGGATGAATTTGTTGCAATTAGGGTTTTCTCTTGTCATATATTGGTGAAGTAAGTAAATTTATACAATTTCATTTCATGTTATTGAATGTTTTATGGTAAATTTTATTTGTTCATATTGAAGATTTTGCTTGGTACAACCCTAAGAGAGGAGCATAAGTGATTGCTCCTCTTACAAGGATAATTTCATTCATAATTTGTGAAGGAAATCCTACTTAGGGTTAGGCTCTTAAAGCCCTAAAGTGCTATCACTTTAGGAGTTTGATTCTAGACTCTTGATTGTGACATAATTGAAGAACTTAAGAAATGAGAAAAGGTTGCTAGAGCCCAAAAGTGCTTGCACTCTAGCAATCCTTCTCTTTAAGGCTCGAAACCTAAGGCCCTAATGTTCTAGCACCTTAGATTTCAAGCCCTAACTCTTACACCTTGCTACTATCATCTCCAAACATATTGTATTGTTGTTGTAAAAGACTCCATCGCCCTGAGGCACTAATCATTTAAACTCTCTTGTGGCGAAAGGGATAAAAAACTCTTTATTTTCAATCTCTCAAGCTATCTACTAACATAACTAACACTAACTAAAGCTAATTCACTTGCAAACTTACTACCGTTGAAAAATTTTTCTACAACCATTTGAATACACTATTATTTGTTGCATACATTGATCTAAAGATAGCCTACCATACCCAGAAACTGCATACAACAATTGGGCATCAATCTACTAAGTTTATGCTAAATTTCCATTGTCAATTGTTGCAATTCTGAGGCATTTTTATTGTTGTTGTTACAAACTTGTAGTTGATGTTGTAAATTTTTATATTGCTGCAATTTTGTACTAGACATAGCAAATTATCATTGTCTAATTTCTTAAGATGATCTAGGTAGAAATCAATGGCCACCCACATATTCCATTAGGCTCAAAATTGGGGTTTCCACCTTGGCAATTTTTCTGCAACTTTTCGTGTCCTAAATTTCCGGGGCCATTTTAGGGCCCTAAACAACGTTGTTTGAGCCTCCCACATGCACACTGTAGGCTTTAGTCAGAGTGTGACGACAAAATGTGTAGTCCTCAAGTTTTCAATCCATGTCATGCCCCTTGGTTGGAGTCTCAACATCCATTGGTGGGATTTGAGCCCTGTTAAGGTCCGATCTAATCATTCCCTCATGTGCACTTGTCCACCGGGCAAGGTCCTACAACAACAAGAAGTACGCCCTCCAGGGATTCATACGTGTTACACATCAAAATTTCTCACTTCGATAATTTCATATTCTCATTGTCGTAAGTGTCGCACTTTTGTCGCATGTTAAGATATTTAGACAATTAGGGGTTAGTTAAGATCTACTTGGTCTAATGTGTCATTAGGTAAAAGTGTGTTTCTTTAGTATGCATTTGTAGTTAGGAAATCTGATGGTCACGATATGTTCCCAACATAGAGTGATCAGATGGTTCATATTTTCCTCGATTTTAACGACCATTGATCTGTGGATTAACACATAATTGGTCCATGATCTCTATTTAAAGAGCATCGAGGTTCATTTGTCGATGATCGATTGTGAGAAACTCTCTTGTAAAATTTCTCTGTAATCTTTTTCTTTTGCATTAATAAACTGCTCCAAGTGGTCGCGTTGGTTGGGGCCGTGGATGTTTCTCCGTAGGGGTTTTACCACATCAAAACATCGATGTGTTTATCTTTGATATGGTTGTGTGAGTGGTTACTAAAGGTATTCATCCTCTATTGGAATACCTGTGTTTTCGAACATGGTATTAGAGCCTGTTTGAAGACCGTCTCCTATTGTAGATCGAGATCGTGAAGCCGAGTTACCTCATCTCCATTTTCTGCCATTTTTGTGCATTTTTGGGTTGAGAGGATTGTTCCATTGCGTTCGAACCGCTTGTTTTAGTTAGGAACACTTTTTCGTTTCACTCAAAAAGGTTTTTGTTTTCCCAAGATATGGTCATTTCAGTGAGATCGAGAGGTATAAAGCCTGGATACGCCATTTTTTAATTTTTGCAGAGTATTATTTTGGTTTTATATTATTTGTTTCTGGGTTGCTACTCTTTTAGATATGCATATGCTCTCTGCCCTGCGCCCTCTGTGATCTCGGAAAATTAGAAGCAAATAGAAAAAGGTGCATTTTCTGGGTAAGCTAACCAAGATCTAACCCTTGTTGTCATTGAGAAACAATTGTTTTTCTTGTGTGAAAATAGTTTTTTCTTAGCACGCTCTCCAAAGCCATCTTCAACAACAACAACAACAACAATCCTCTTGCTAAACAATACAATATGTTTTGCTAGCCCATTTGGTTAAAAGTTGTCTTATTAAGTAACAGGTCTTGAGTTCAAGTCTCTCTTTTTGTTACTTTTTTTGAAAAAGTTCATGCTCAATTGTAAAGTGTATTTCACTTCAGGTATAAAAGTGAATCACTATAAGTAGCTTTAATATTTTATTTTAGAGTCATTTATTTTGCATGCGACTTTTCTTTCATAAAGTAACTTCAATGTAAAAATGATCCCCACTTCTTTTTATAAGAGTGGGTCACTTCATAAAGCAACTTACACCATCACGTGGTCCTTTGGTTATTGTTTATGCATTTTTTTAAAAGGGCATAAATTTCACATCCAAAGTCCATTTTTAGTGCTATTTTTTTTAAACCGCCTAATTTTTCGAGATCTTTCCATCTAGATTATCAATTTCAGTTTTTAAATCCATATTATCTACATATTTAATATGGCTTCTTCCAATAATCTTTTGCTTACTAGCGCCAACTACTTCCAATGGAAATCTCATATGGAGGATTTATTAAAAAGTAAGGTGTGTACCGGATTACCTTGGGAAAGTAAAAAGAACCCACTGATGCTGATAAGAAAGTCAAATGGGATAATAGGAGTGACGAAGCACATGGACTAATCATAATGTCCATCTCTCCTTATTTAAGGTTCCACCTTAAAGAAATTGATGACCCAGATGAAGCTTGGGAAAAGATTGAATATGTGTTTGGTAAACTCAATATTATTCGAGCACAACAGTTAGAAAATCAAGTACTGACTTTAAGTCCAAGTTATTTTTCTTGCATTGGAGACTATCTATTTAAGTTTAAAACACTCGGAATTTTATGTGAAGAATGTGAGATAAAGATGGAGAAAGAGTGTTTCATCTATCTTATTCTTTCTAAGCTAGCTAGTGCATATTCTGTATTTGTATCTACCTTTTATGCCATGAGAGAGGCTCTAGGGAAAGATTATCAAAAACCCACTCTTGAGTCCTTTTTTGCTGCTTTGATTAGAGAGGAAGATAAGCTTGTACAACTTGGAGTGATGAGCACTACAGGTTCCTCCAACAAAGCCTTAGTCGCCCAACAGAAAGATAAACCCAAGAATCCCAAGAAGCAACATCCTCGCTACAACAACAAGCAACATAAGGGTCCCAAACCCACTCAAACAACTTCAACTCCTAATGGTGACAAAGGAGCCTAATATAAAAATAAGAAGACTGATAGACATTGCAACTTTTGTGATAAAGATGGTCATGATGAGTCCAAATGTTTCAAGAAGATGACAAATTTAGAAGAAGTAAAGAAGAAACACAACATCAATATTAATTCTACTACTTCTTCTTCTTCTCATGGACAGGTACTTTTTGCTTCTAGTTTCTCCTTCAATACAACTTCTACTTCTTCTTCTTATGAATGGCTTATTGATTATGGAGCATCTTATCATATGGCTAAGGATAAAGACATATTTTATGCTCTAAATGAATGTAACACCAAGAAAATATTTGTTGGTGATGATAGATCTCTTAGGGTTGTGGGATCTGGAAAAGTTCTATTAGATAATGATCATTTCAATTATGTATTATGTGTTCCAAGTCTCTCTTGCAACCTTCTATCAATATATCAAATCAATTATTCAAGTGAAGGTAAAAGCATAGAGTTTTCACCTCACCAAGTTGTAATCAAGGATCTAAAAGATCCTCAACATGTTATTACAACTGAAATTGTTGATGATATTACTAGGTTGTACAAGTTTGACAACTTTGGGTCATCATCTTTTTCATCAGTTTTTGTTGCTCATAGCAATGACTTGAGCAAACTTTGACATGAGCGGTTTGGTCATCTAAACTATCGTTCATTGCAACAACTATGTAATCAACAGATGGTGACTGGAGTTCCTCTTGTTTCATGTAGAGATGGCGTTTGTGTCAGTTGTGTTCTCGACAAACATCATCGGGACAGTTTTGACAAACGGGCCTCTTGGCACGCCTCGGGCCCTTTCCAGCTTGTTCATAGTGATTTGCGTGGTCCACTTTCTACTCCTTCTTTTTCTGGGTGCAAGTATTTATTAACTTTCATTGATGACTTTTCTAGACATACTTGGGTTTACTTCTTCAAACTTAAGAGCGAAGTTTTTGACAAGTTTTTGGCCTGCAAGGCCCTTGTAGAAAAGCAATCTGGACATCAAGTTCAAAGGTTAAGAACAGATAATGGAGGCGAATATGTGAACAATAATTTTACAAGTTACTACACTACATAAGGCATCCAAATGCAACACATTGTCCCATATACACCACAACAAAATGGTGTTGCTGAGAGAAAGAACCGCACATTAAAAGAAATGGCTAATTGTATGATCCAATCTAAGGATTAAATCTAATGTATTGGGTGGAAGCCATCAACTGTGCAAATTACATAGTAAATCACACTCCCACAAAGGATCTTAAAAATATAACACGGGAAGAAGCTTGGATTAAAATTAAACCAGATGTAAGTCACTTTTGTGTATTTGGTAGTAAGCATGGGCTCACATTCCTAATGAGAAAAGGAAAGCATTGCAGCCTAAAAGTGAGAAGTGTGTATTTGTTGGTTATTATGAAGATGTCAAAGGTTATAGACTTCTTCAACCACATTGTAATGAAAATATTAGTAGAATAGATGTTAAATTTGATGAAAATCTCTTGGTTTGCGAGCCTAATTCGACGATTTTGCCTTCTTCGACTATGAGCCATCTTCAACATTTGTGCCTTATTCTGTTCATTCCAGTTTCTTCTTCAGATGATGACAATGAGAATTAAAATCCACCTCTTCCTGCTCAACTTCGTCCAGATGAGTCCTTTGAATCTGAACCAACACCAACTCCATCGCTTCCTAGATGGGTCCGTTCAACACAAGAAGCAACTGGTGATCTTGTCGGTGATACTTCAAATAAGCGTCAGACACGTTCACAATTCCAGAGAGCCTCTTCTCTTTTGGCTCAAGTTTCAGAGACTCATGATCCAGATACATTTGTAGAAGCTTCAGGTCATCCAGATTGGGATACAACAATGAATGAAGAGTATCGTTCTTTAATGGAAAATGATACTTGGGATCTTTTACCTCTTCCAAAAGGAAGAAAACTTGTCAGATGTAAATGGGTCTACATAACTAAGTATGCATCAGATGGAAGTGTTGAAAGGCACAAGGCTCGGTTAGTTGCCAAAGGATTTTTCCAAGTTGAAGAAATTTACTATAATGAAACCTTTTCCCCTGTAGCCAAAATGAACTCCATCCACCTTGTTCTTGCCCTTGCTACCTCACATAAATGGGAGGTCCATTAGATGGATGTTAAATCCGCCATATTGCATAGAGATTTGCAAGAAGAAATATACATGGAACAAACTCTTGGCTATGTCCATAATGACTCTAGCCTTGTTTGTCGCTTTAAGAAATCTCTTTATGTTCTTAAGCAAGCTCCCCGAGCTTGGTATGCCAAAATGGACAACTTTCTTATTGATACCAGATTCTCTAGATGCCATTCTAATCCTAATGTTTATATCAAGAAAGTAGGAAGCCATCTCATAATCCTTTTCCTTTATGTTGATGACCTTATCCTTACTGGTAGTGACTCAAAACTTTTAAACCATGTGAAAACCAACCTTAAGAAGAAATTTGAAATGACAGACTTAGGCTTTTTGTACTATTTCCTTGGCCTCCAAGTTTTGCAAACCAATGAAGGAATTTTTCTTTCCCAGTCTAATTATGCTTGTGACATTCTTTGTCGCTTTCACATGGACAATTGTAAACCAGCCCCTTCTCTGTTCCAGTCTGGACTCAAGCTTACTTCCACTTGTACATCTCCCAAAGTTGATGCCACCCTGTATAGTCAGTTAGTTGGTAGCCTCTTATACTTGAATCATACCCATCCTGATCTTTCCTTTGTTGTTGGTCTTGTTTCCCGGTATATGCAAACACCCAATGAAAGCCATTGGAAAGTAGCTAAAAGGATACTTCGCTATGTCCATGCTACAGTTCAATTCGAGATACATTACAGTTCAAGGGGGAATCCTTTATTGGTTGGTTTCACTGATTTAGATTGGGTCGACGACCCTGATGATCTGAAGTCTACTAAAGGTTATGTTTTCAGACTTGGTTCAAGACCTGTCACTTGGGCCTATAAGAAACAACATGCTATTGCACTTTCTTCAGCAGAAGCAGAGTACCGAGCAACGGTAAATGCAATTCAAGAAGCCTTATGGCTTCGACAAATTCTTTCAAAGTTTGGATTCCAGAAGCAGCATCCGACCAGACTTTGGTGCAAGAATCAGAGTGCCATCAAGATCGCCAAAGAACCAGTTCAACATCAGTGCAACAAACACATCGAGATACACATGCACTATATCAGAAAGCCCATTCATGATCAAGTTATTGAAGTGCTCTTTTACCCTATAGAATATTAAGTTGCAGACATTTTCACAAATTCTTTTACACAAGCAAATTTTTTCAAACTTCGATCTATGTTAGGAGTTCAGGGAGTTGTCATTAAGTGGGGATAGGCTCTAATGCCTCTTTCCTTCTCCTATTGTGCCACTATTGTAAATCCTTCAATCCTGTCCCAAGTTGTTCTTAAGGGGGGATGTTAGGATATTTAGACACTTAGGGGTTAGTTAAGATCTACTTGGTCTAATGTGTCGTTAGGTAAAAGTGTGATTCTTACTATGTTTATTTAGTATGCATTAGTATGCATTTGTAGTTAGGAAATCTGATGGTCACGATATGTTCCCGACATAGAGTGATCTGACAATTCATATTCTCCTCGATCTTAACGACCATTGATTCATGGTTTAACACCTTATTGGTCCATGATATTTATTTAAAGAGCATGGAGGGTCATATGTCGATGATTGATTTTGAGAAACTCTCTTGTAAAATCACTATGTAATATTTTTCTTTTGCATTAATAAACTGCTCCAAGTGGCCATGTTGGTTGGGGCCATGGATGTTTCCCCATAGGGGTTTTACCACGTCAAAACATCGGTGTGTTGATCTTTGATCTAGTTGTGTGAGTGGTTACTAAAGGTGTTCCTCCTCTATTTGAATACATGTGTTTTCGAACATCGTAAGTGTCACATTCTCATCATGTAAGTGTCACATCACGAATGACAACATAAAAACACTTGATACAACCCATAAAACATGTTAGAAGAAGAAGACCCATCATTTGACAGTTGGAACAAAGTGTTTCTATGAGAATTGGTCATCTTGACAACTTTTGGAAGATCAACGCTCCCCTTCTCATATACAGGGAGCGCTAGTGCTCTTTGTCTATCTGACAGAGAGCATTGTAGCGCTTTGTTGCTCGTTGAAAGGGAGTGCCAAAGTGGTTGAGAAAGTATTCGGAAAAAATCCCCTTTTCTCTAAGGACAACTGTGGATGATTCGAGTTGGTTTGGCTCGAATCTAACCCTTAGGCTGCATCTAAAGGAGATATCGCAACTAATGTAGTCATATCCTCAACTAATCTCAAATATAACTAAGGTGGTTGGGCCTCTCAAAGCCTATATATGGATGCATTCTCATGGTGAACAAGGGAGGAAAATAATCAACAAAAGTATTTCCATTTTGATCGTGGACCTTTCGAGCAAGGGGTTGAATGAGGAGGACTTGGAGAGGCTACTGCAACACCATCCATGATTGTAAGTATCTCTTTAAAGTTCTCATCAATATACTTGGCATGTTCCCTTCAAGCTTGTGTATTCTTGCATGTGCTTGTCTACTGATATAGATGGATTTGTTTAATCTAATCTTGTAGAGTAGGAGTTCTTTGTTTCTCTTTGTTGTCCATTGCATTGCAGGTGTCAAGTTGTGCTAAGGAGTTTGAAGATCAAACTCAAATTGGAAATAGCGAGGACAAACTTCGAAACAAGGTGCATCACACTTTTTCTCCCTCTCTCTCTTTTTGATTAGTTAAACTGAATTCAAAGGGATGTCAGTGTCCATTTATGTTTTTTTGTCTTGGTATTAGGGGTCTAGAATCCAAGGGAATATTCACCTGTCCGCAAGGGAATTATTCCGTAACAGAAATTGATGACTCCACTAGAGAACGAAGCTTTCAGTTTTGGTTCTTTCCTTGGTTTGTCTTTGCCTTTTTTCTATATTTAGATCTCATTTTCTGATTTGATCTATCCGTACATATTTCATCTTTGTTGAAGTTGTCTTACAGAGTCTTTGATTGAATTTTCCTAAGTTTTTGAATATTCTGGGTTTTTCCAAAACTTTTCTCAAAACTAGCGCCCTCTCCAGTTTAAGTCAGAGCATTGATAGCTTGATCAATGCTCCCCCACATGTATTAGGGAGCATTGTAGCGCTCTGGTGTTGTTACAACCAGAGCGTCGATTTTTTCTTGCCTTGAAAAATTGTTGACTGTCTGTTTGCTGGGTATAGTTCTCGGGTCTTTTTCTCTTGCTCAGATCCTATTCTAACAAGTCTTGTCTTTTGTTTGACTTCCAACTTGTTTATTTTCACCATTTAGTTTTGATTGGGTTTGTGTTGTCTTTCCTTATTGCAAAAACGACCTTTTTTTCTCAAACATGGGTTCTTTTTGTTACTCTTTTCATTTATCTGATTGATTGGAGATTGTTATAAGGAAAGTCATTTATCTCAATACTGTTTACTTGGTCTTTGATCCCTTACTCATTTCCGGAAGACTTTTAAGTGTGATTCTTTGCTTTTTTGGTGTTTTTCTTTGAATAGATAGTTTGTTCTTCTTCAAGTCTCTTATCGAATGTTGAAAGTGCCTTTGTTTGTGTGTTTTTGCTTCCTTTTTTCAAATCATGGTAGTGAAGTCTTTTCTCATTATTAGTCAAATCAAGAAGCATTAGACGAACTTTTCGATTTATATTCACAATCAAACAAAGAAGTATTTTTTGTATTGGTGTTGGATATTGAAAAGGTTTTCTTCATAATTTGGCAAGTTGTTTGAATTTTCATTGAGAATGAAATTGCATGAAATTTTGCATTCTTAAGTGTTTATTAGTAAAAGCAAAGAAACTCTTCTCCTTACCATAGCTAGAAGTTCATTGAAAAGAAAATTTGCATCTCATTTTTTTCATCTTTTTGGGAGTTGAGTACCAAACATCATCAGTTTCACTTTCATTCACCTTTGCATAATGAACAACAATTCAAATCAATGCTAATTAAAATCAATCTAGAAACTTTTTATTTTTAAGATCTTTACACCAACAATAGACTAGGACTAGAGCTTTGGAATAGGCTGTGAGAATAACTCTCCAAAGCATTCAAGACAAACACAAAATCTTGTGATAGGGAGAGTAAATCCAATTTTCGTATAAGCATAGATGGGATCCCCCTCTCACATAGGGGTTACCCACGAGGTCACGTTCGGGAGAGAAATGAAGATTATCCCTCCGAGGCTTAACCGTTCGTAGTAGTACGATCGTATATTGGGGGTTCTTCTTGAGGCTTAAATTTTTTCTTTTGGTCTCGAAGCTTCCTAAATTCTAAATCTGTTTGGGGTCCTCTGGAGTTTACCAGTCCAATTGTCCTCGATTCTCTTGAAGGATTTCAGACTTGATATCCTACCCATACATTCGCACTCGACTGTCGAATGTACCTGCCCAGAGGCTGACTGTGAGTTGGTATCCTTAGTGGCCACAATATTTAGGGTCCTTACACGAGGTGACGATGAAGGGAAGTCTTTGTTGTACATGGAACAAGCATTGGGAAAACTCACTTGGGCTCCTTGGAGGGTAACCCAAGGGTAAAACCATGAGGAAGTTTGCACCAAGGTGTAAGCCTATTAAGCAGGCCACCAATGTAATTGATCCACCCGCTCATATCCTAGCCCCTTCTCAATTTGATCATGCGATGTTGGATTTCATCACCAACTAGTATGTTCATTGAGATAAGGTATTGTTTGCTTGTTGGCTTTCTAGATTTTTTAACGAGTGTTGTTTGTTTACTTTAGTTGTCTTTCAATATTAGTACTGTGGCTTCATAGATCACGTAGGATGAAAGGGTTGACTCCAGAAGGCTATGAACCTCTACCTCCTAACTCACCTGAAGACACTTACCATGAAGAGGTCGAGAACCATTCAGACGTCGGGAGTGCTTTTATTCCTTTGCTAGCAAATCCCGAGAGAGCTTTAGTTATGGTTGAGGAAGGTTCTACCCTCCATGTTAACCTAGATTTACATGTTCCTCTTGATCCACTTCTTGACTGACTGGACTCCTCGGGCAACATCATAGCAGAGGATCACCCCAGTTTACCGTCAAGACCATATAATCAACTAAATATGGAACCGATACAACCAAATTTTAGCGATGAATACACCACTTCTGTCCATTCTGTTGAAATGGTAGATCCACAACAAAATCATGTTCGCAGTATATGGAGGA
Organism: Picea abies; assembly: GCA_900067695.1. Lineage (NCBI taxonomy): Eukaryota > Viridiplantae > Streptophyta > Pinopsida > Pinales > Pinaceae > Picea > Picea abies. The sequence continues at coordinate 15,022 of CBVK0100020897.1, forward strand.
CTCCATCGAGACGATATCTTTATGAAAAGTTTAATTTTAGTCGACTTCCTTTTGACCCTCCTCATACCTCTACCACCACCGATGCACAGGCAGGACCATTAGGTCAGCCCATTAACCGTTCCGTTGAACCAACAATCAATATTGCTTCCAATTCAGGAAAATATTACAGTGAAATGGGAGTCATGTTTTTTAGTCATTTGCAAAGTACCTTGACGGTTACTCATCATATTCCTCTTCAAGCTACCATTTCATATACTCCACAGAACCCTATTGGTACACCTTTGCATCACGTAATGCAGAACCCTACCACACAGGTAAACTCAACTACAGGACAAATCCCGACTGGGGGACAACCATGTCTAGCGGAAACATCCCTACCAGGGGACAACCGTGCCTACACACACCAGTGTCGACTAGGGGGAAACCCCCTTTCATCAGTCAAACCCCAGTTGTTACCCAATCCATGGCAGGGGGGCAACCTTCTTTCACAGGAAACCCCCAACAATCCTAGGGACCACCCCAAGGAGGTACATTTCATCAACCATATCAGGGAGGGCCATTAAACCCCAACCCACAAGGAGGAATACCGAATCCCAACCCTTCTAGATTACATTCTAGATAACCTTTCCCAGGGGTCCTGAATCCCACTTGGGGTCCTCAAGGCCAACAATCTTATCCTCCCCAAGGGCCAAATATTTACCCTCTTTAAGGACAAACTAGTTACCCTCCTCAAGGGAAGACTGGTTATCCACCTTAAGCTAATTAAGCGAACTATCCTCCCCCAAGTTACACTGGTTATCCTCCCCAAGGTCAAATGGGTTTCCCTTCTCCTTTCTATTAAAATATTGTGTAACTGCAAAGAATATTCTTATCCCCTTTTGTGGATAAAGATAAAATATATTTATTATTGATTATATCAATCCCCTTTTGTGGATTGATCATGTCAGGCATTGTAATTGACCAAATCCCCTTTTGCGGATTGGTTAAACCCTAATTGTAATAGGCTAAATAAGAAGTCGGCCCCAGAATATATTAAAGGTGGTTATAACCACCCAGAAGAAGAAGTCAGCCTTTCCAGTGAAGAGACACTTCCACACATGCCAGAATAGTATAAATAAGAGAGGCCAACACCTCATTTAGACACACACTTAGCTCACTCATATAGTGTGCAAGTATTGAAGGAAGTTGTAGTTACCAGTTGTCGGAAGAAGGAAAAGAGAGAGAGGTGCATCCTTGGGAGAGGAATTTCTGTGTTGTTTGGTTCATTATCTTGGCATTGTATTAGTTGTCTATCTTATGGAAGTTTTGCTGGGTTTTCTTCCCCTTGAGGGTTTTCCAGGATAAATGCTTGTATACTCTTGTGATTGTGTTTCTCTCAGTGATCCTGTCTATGCTATTTTTATATAGTAAATAGAAAGGTAACCTAATAATAGCTTAAACTTTAACATGGTATCAGAGCTAAGCTGAAGAGAGCATCTTTCATAGGAAAAAGAAAAACATCATTGTTGTTGTACATGAAAATTAAGGGTTTTATTAAAAGGATTTCAGCCTCAAATCCATCTAGAAAGGTGTGCCCTACCTCAAGGAACATTTTGGCATCCTCAGCGCACTTTTTCAGTGGTTAGATCTCTCAAAAAGTGAAACCCTAGTTTTCACAAAGTACTAGAAAACCAGAAGTACCAGTGTCCAAGAAGTACCAGAAAACCAGAAGCACCAGTCCAGAAATCCGCAGATCAAGTTTGGAGGGGTAAAAGTTGGATTTTATGAAATCTAAACACACCAGGCTACTTGTCTCAGTGTAGTGCATCTTTTGGTGAGTTCAGTTTTCAGATCCAAGAAATTTGATTTTTTTATTATTTCTATAGCCCGGAGGGCTAGGATTTCTACTGCAAGAAAGAATGTCTACCAGCATGAGGGTATAAGACAAGATGGAAGAATCTAGAAACTTCAGATCTTGGAAGCATAGGTTGCAGATGATTCTAGACGAGAATGATCTCCTAGAACATGTTACAGTGGGTGTATTAGAACCAGAGGAAGAAGAGAAAAAGACCAATCATAAGAAGAATGAAAAGAAAGCAAAGAGAATTGTGTCAGATTCAGTAAAAGATCACTTGATCCCTCATATATCCGAACTACAGACAGAAAGGCAAATGTATGAAGCACTCAGCAGGTTATATGAAAGCAAAGACATTAGTCATAATCTTGCCTTAAGAAATCAGTTTTGTAATATGAAGATGGACAACTCAGAATCTGTCTCATCCTATCTTATGAGAGTTTCTCAGATTAGAGATCAGCTTGCAACTATTGGAGATGTCATTAGTGACAAAGAACTTGTAACCACAACCCTAAATGGGTTTCCAACATTTTGGATTCCTTTTGTACAAGGAGTGTGTGTAAGAAGCAAGCTACCCAAGTTTGATAAGTTATGGGCAGATTGCACACACGAAGAATCTAGACTTGCAGACCAACATAAGAGATTAATTGTCGATGAAGAGGAAGCTCGTACAGCTCAAAATAAAAAAAGAAGTTCCTTCAGGAAGAACAATAAAGAAGCTAACTCCGTAAGAGTTCCAGATAAGAAGAGAGATGTTTCAAAGATCAGATGCTACAACTGTCAAAAGTTGGGACACTTTTCTTATGACTGTCCTCAAGGAAAAGGGAAAAGAAAGCATCAAGCACATGTGGCAGAAGAAGAGGAATCTCCTCCCTCAAAGAAATCTTTAACATAAATTAAGGATTATGTACTTTAAGTTGAATATAGTTGATCTGAAGAAAGATAGCAAATGGTGGATTCTGTGGAGCCTCCCCACACAAAAACAAACGATAAGTATCCATGTTTATTTTTAGTATCTTTTTTACTTTAATACTTTATCATTACAAGTTAGATTTTTGTGAGAATGTTAATTAACCTTGTTTTACTTCAGTGTCTATGCAGACTTATGAAGGAAGTATCAAAGAAGAGGATGAAGAAAGAGATAAAATATTTATTTCATGTATGATCACTCATGAGAGTGACAAAGAAAGCATACTGTAAGTAAGTTTACAAGTCTCGGAAGAAAGAACTTATGCCATGACTTGCAGAAGTTAGACAACACGAGAAGGACGTATGATATGGTGATGGTCAGTAAAGACCGAGCAATATCCAATATTTATATAGGAGCAGGAGGCTCCTAAAGACGCAGATCAGAAATATTCAAGATGAAGAAAAGGATGGATACTCAGATATAGTGGATGAGATGCAGGTAACTACAGGTTTCTCTAGTACCATTCTTATAGATGTAGAGGGAGCAAGTTGATCCAATATGAAGACAAAAAGAAAGAAATATTTGAACTCAAGAAGGCACCCAGGATATTACAAAAGAAAACTTCAAGGATAATGATTAGAAGCTATTAGTTTGGTGCAAGAGGGAGCCATGTTTCCGAGTTCGAAATGAAGGATCGTGATTTGATGTAGTTAGAAAAGCAGATGGATGGTGCCTAGATATTTTGATCAAGATGAAAGCTATCTAGTAGATGGATGGTGCCTAGATATTTTGATCAAGATGAAAGCTATCTAGTAGATGGATGGTGCCCAGTAGATGGGTAGCATGGTATTATACCATGGAAATATTTTGAACCACAAGAGATTTTTTTGATCCCATAGCTAGACCTTCGTAGAGAAGGATAAAGAGAAAAGACCTTCGTAGAGAAGGAAAGAGAAATCCCACAGGTGGACCTTCATAGAGAAAGAAAAGAGAAGAGACCTTCGTAGAGAAGGAAAATACCTTCGTAGAGAAGGGGAATGAGAAATTTTTCAAGGTTGGCCTCTGTCCAAGTGTTGAGTTTTGGATACTCTAGGGACATACTAGAATACCCTCGTAGAGAGGGGTGTGACCACCCTCGTAGAGAGGGGTGTGACCACCCTCGTAGAGAGGAATGTGGATGTTTCTCCAAGGGGTAGCAGGCAGATACTCTCCTCTGGTCAGGATTGAGTAGCATGGAACACAAACCTTGACCATGTGGAATGGTTAGTTGGCTCTTGAGGTTTGTGTCATGATCCTGCGTGGATCATGGAAATGGAGTCTAGTCTTTCCCAAGCTAGCATCTTAGCTTCTCTAGTTCATGTGGGATGACTAGGAGTGAAGCTATGGTAGTAGTCCTCCCCAATGGATGGGTGAGATAGATGACTACAAGAGAAGGGAGAACATAAAAGGAATGGAAAAACTCATAGAATATATTTTGTGTGAAGATAAGACATTTTTTGTGTGAAGATAAGATATCTTCTGTGTGAAGATAAGAAATAAATATCTTTGGTGTGAAGATAAGAAAGAAGTATCTTCTGCGTGAAGATGAAAGAAAGAAAGAGTATCTTATGTGCGAAGATAAAGAGAACAAAACTTCCGATGATTTATAGATATGCCAGTGAGTGATCATGATGCTGGATGACCAAGTGGATGCCTCCAGTTATCCAGTTGACGACGTTGCCCAGTTGATGATGTTACCCAATTGATGATGTTTCCCAGTTGATGATGTTATCCAGTGGACATTGCTACCTCTTTGATGTTGACCTCCAGTGACCTGTCAAAAGATAAAGAATATCCTTCTTGTTAAGAGGGAGTGTTAAAATATTGTGTAGTTGCAAAGAATATTCTTATCCCCTTTTGTGGATAAAGATAAAATATATTTATTATTGATTAGATGAATCCCCTTTTGTGGATAAAGATAAAATATATTTATTATTGATTAGATGAATCCCCTTTTGTGGATTGATCATGTCAGGCATTGTAATTGACCAAATCCACTTTTCAGATTGGTCAAACCCTAATTGTAATAGGCTAAATAAGAAGTTGGCCCCATAATATATTAAAGAGGCCCCATAATATATTAAAGGTGGTTATAACCACCCAGAAGAAGAAGTCGGCCTTGCCAGTGAAGAGACACTTCCACATGTGCCAGAATTGTATAAATAAGAGAGGCCAACACCTCATTTAGACACACACTCAACTTACTCATCTAGTGTGCAAGTATTGAAGGAAGTTGCAGTTTCCAGTTGCCAGAAGAAGGAAGAGAGAGAGAGGCACATCCTTGGGAGAGGAATTTCTGTGTTGTTTGGTTCATTATCTTGGCATTGTATTGGCTATCTATATTAAGGAAGTTTTGCTGGGTTTTCTTCCCCTTGAGGGTTTCCCAGGATAAATGCTTGTGTACTCTTGTGATTGTGTTTCTCTCAGTGATCCTGCCTATGCTATTGTTATCTAGTAAATAGAAAGGTAACCTAATAATAGCTTAAACTTTAACACTTTCATGAACATTCCTCAATAAATGAATCCTACCATTGTTGGTCAATCACAACAGTATGTGGGTGGGCCTGTTAGCTACAACCATCCACCTCAACTAGTTTACGGCCCTACTGGTGTCCCCATGCCACACCAGTATCATCCTCAGGTCAATCGACAACTACAGTTCCTAACCACTCGAGATCTCCTAGATCTATCGCGATTGACAAATGATCCCATATTACATTCTCCTTTTTGGACAATTATTCCTGCTAAATTGCCTTCCAATATTCAGAAATTTGACGATAAACCTAGTGAAGACCCTAATAACCATGTTATGACTTTTCATCTACGGTGTTCATTAAATTCACTAATGGATGATTCTATGTGATTAAGTCTTTTCCAACATATGCTTACGGGTTCAGCAGCCAAATGGTACATTGAATTACAACGCGAAACCTTTCAAGATTTTAATTCCCTTGCCATGGCCTTTCTCACACACTTTCAATTACCCATCCGTTACAAGACTGGTACAAAATTCTTGACCTCCCTTTTTCAAACCAACTTCGTACATATCTCTGATCATATTCATGAGTGGAGACAACAACTATGGTTGACTAAAGCAACCATTCCTAACCAATTATTGGCTGAATGGTTCACTAAATCTCTTTTACCTCTGATTTCTCATGACGTAGCCATGGGTGGTGTCGTTACTGAAGAGTAATCCATTGATCGCGCCCAGTATCTGGACTTGGTTTATTCCCAATCCGGTACTTTGTATGAATTGATTCCAAACGCTCCTCATACGTCAACCGATCCATCTAAACCATCCTCTACAACTCATGCGGATGGAGTTATTGGTTATGTCAAAACCCAATCTAGCTCACAGTCGATCGGCATGGCTACTCGCTTAATTATTTCCCCCACTACCGGGTTGAATTCACTCTCACCAAGCTCCACCCCGACTCAAGTATTTGAGGTTAATGCAGTTCAATCTGCTTCTCCTCGACAGTCAGGGGGGAAAAAGAAAAAGAACAAACTGAAGAAAAACAATAATCAAAATGAAAATACAAAAACACCTTCACAACCACCTGCTACTGAGAAACAACCACAGCGAAAACCAAAATTTCGATGTCTCATTTGTGGTGACGATCACTACACACGAGATTGTGGAAACTCTCAACCCATTGTGTTGACACATCCTTTTCCACAACAACAGTCACTGGTTGCGCAAGCTCCTGCACCTCCAACAAGAGGCAATCGAAATCATCCTCCTATTGAGGAAGCTTCCTCGAGTGTGCACATTTACATGTTTAATGGGATAGATTTGACCACTCATACTACGACATATGACCCACCTCCAACTAAACCTGATAAGGAAAAAGTAACTAATGGTACTACATCGGATCCACCATCCACAACGGTTATTCCTCTGTCCGGGCCACTCCAAATTGAGAAACCTACCTTTGACTCTATCTTACATCCACCCAAGAGTACAATTCAAAAGTCGACTTTCAATTCTAATTCACGTGTTGCCCATAACTACAACATTGTTGAATATTTGGCCCAAGCACCATGTGCTATGTCATCTCTCGAAGTTCTACAACACTGCCCTAATCAACGTAGGAATCTCTTGGCAGCCATCAGAGAAATAGATCTAGAGTCATCTAACAATATCACGTTTAACCTGGATAATTTTAAATCACGACTCTCTCACCAACTTGCCTTCCAGGTCGATGTTGTTGTCCATAATAAATATATTCATCGCACGATCTTGTACGAGGGAGCTTCCACATGTGTCATGCCTTTAGCTTGTTGGAAAGGCCTAAAATCGCTTGGTCTCAATCAATCTCCCACCATGTTATGAGCTTTCAATGGAAGAGGATTTTGTCCCCATGGGCTATTACAGTCCTTGGTTGTTCAATTGGGAGGTAAGACTATTTCAGTAGATCTTGAAGTAGTCTATGCTCCCCTTGATTATAACCTGTTGCTAGGAAGAAGTTGGTTTTATGCTATGACTATCATTGCTTCATCGGTTTTTCGATGCATTCAATTCCCTCATCAAGGTAAACTTGTGACTATCGATCAGTTAGATTAATGTACCCCCGACGCTTGCACTCAAATGACCAACAACATTCCTTTTCTGGGAGATTTGAAGATTACTTATGAAAGTGTCGGAGTAGGTCTTTTGAAAGACTCTTTGCTTATGGGTACCTTTCCCGCACCTCTTCCTCCCACTATGCAGCATATCGTAACGATCAATACGATCTTGACTATGGCACAACAATCTTACGAATCATTTGATCCATGGATCGTGCCTAGTCCTTTAGAGTTTGACGCACTAGGTGACACCATGCCACTTAGTCTTGCAGAGGATGAATACGACGCCATCTAGTCTACCTCTCCTTCACCGGACGACCAACATCTGTTGGTGTCTACAACTTACTCGTTACCATCCTGGTTAACGTCCATATCCTCTACTTTCGATTACATCCTACAGATTTTTCCATCGGATGAACCTATTATGGAAATGCTTAGTATTGAGGAGGCACCATGGGATGAAAACCACCACTATTCATCCTTTCTTCTGAGTTTGGATGACATTGAGAAAGATATCTCCTTTATCTTTTCTAGCGATATCGTCAATTGTTTCTAGCGATATCGTCAATTGTCCCCAATCTCCAATACTCACTCATGATACCATCTCCGGGGGGGATTTGGGAAATATCTCTTCCACTATTACTATCGATGTATCAATCAAAGAAGGTATTATGGAAAACATACAATTAGGCACCAATTGTTCAGCTAAAGAAGTTTAAACTTACACCTCCTTGTTCAAAGAATTCTAAGACATAATCGCTTGGAGTTATGAAGAAATGCTAGGGATCAATCCATCGATCGTTGAGCATGAAATAAAAACTTACCCCGGAGTTGAACTTGTAAGACAAAAACTTCGTTCGGTTCATCCTAAGAAAACCACGACCATAAAGGTAGAAGTCGAAAAATTGTTAAAATCAGGTTTTATTTATCTTGTCCCTCTAACTGAATGGGTTTCAAACATCGTTTTGGTTGCCAAGAAATAAGGGACCATTCGTGTTTGCGTCGATTATCAAGATCTTAATAAGGCTTGTCCCAAGGACAATTACCCTACACCCTTTATCAACCAAATTATCGATAATTGTGCCAGAAACGTCATTTTCTCCTTTATGGATGGATTTTCTGGGTATAACCAGATTGATATTCTACCAACTGATCAACATAAAACAACCTTCATCTTCCCTTGGGGGACTTTCACTTATCGAAAATTACCTTTTGGCCTTAAAAACGTTGGAGCTACTTTTCAGTAGGCCATGTCATATGCATTCCATGATATCAAACATATTGTTGAACCTTACCTCGATGACTTGCCCACTCATTCGTCTCATCGACGAGACCACATTGTTCACCTATGAGCCATCTTTCTTCGATGTTGGGTTTACAACATTCGTTTGAACCCCCACAAATGCATTTTTGTTGTTGAATCAAGATGCCTCCTCCGCTTCGTAGTCTCCAAAGACGGGATTAGGGTGGATCCCTTTTAAGTCAAAGCCATTCTAGCTTTACCTCCTCCCAATAATCTAAGTCAACTGCAAATTTTGCAAGGGAAGGCAAACTTTCTTCGTCACCTCATTTGCAATTATGCCGAAATCACTAAAGGAATTATGAGATTGATATGGAAAAACCTCCCTTTCATCTGGGATGAAATTGCTCAACGATCATTCAATGCCCTTAAACATGCCTTAACGAACACACCTCTTTTGTACCCACCGGAATATGCGAAAGACTACATCCTTTATTTGGCTTCCTCTACTTCTACTATTGCTATCGTATTATTACAAGAGGATGATGACGGTGACGAACATGTGATATACTATCTGAGTAAGAGTCTATCAACTCTCGAGCTCTGATATTCACATGCTAAAAAGTTGGCTTTGGAAACAATTATTGTCGTCCAGAGATTTCGCCATTACATCTATTATGCACTACCACAGTCACTGCAGACTCACTGCAGACTCGAACCCCATGTACCACATCTTGACTCGTCAAGTATTTGGGGGAAAATATTCCAAATGGATCGTTATTCTCCAAGAATTCGATCTCGAATTTGCCATATCAAAAGCTAAGAAATCGTTGGTTTTTGCAGAATTGATTTGCGATATTCCCTATACTGATGAAGATACTGAGCCCAATGATTCTCCACTTGATGAATCTATGTTCCTCATTAGTATGTCCGATCCTTGGTACAAATATATTCTTCTTTATCTCCAAGCCCAACGTTTTCTGCCGAACATCTCACGTGACGAACGACATCGCATTTGACACCACTCCAAACGCTACCTCATCATCGATGACACATTGTACCGTCGTGGCATTGATATTTTCCTATGACGTTGTTTAACCCATGAAGAGGTTGAACGGGTATTAAATGAATGTCACCTTGGAGCTTATGGCGGTCATCTTTCTGGGATGGCTACAACCTAGAAAATCCTACATATCCTTTATTTTTGGCCTTCTATATTCAAAGATTGCATCGAGGTCGTCAAAAAATGCCCACCCTGTCAAATATTTCAGAAGAAAGCACGTACCCACTCTGCTCCACTGCATCCCATTGTCATCGTCGACCCCTTTGCAAAATGGGGCATCGATTTTATCCAATGTAATCCTACCTCATCCGAGGGCACATGTATATCATCATTGTCGTCCATTATTTCACTAAATGGGTTAAGGCTACGCCTACATTTCTTAACGATGGCCGCACTGCCACACTTTTTGTGTTTAACCACATCATCACTCGATTCAGTGTCCCACAAGATATTGTCACTGATCATGGATCTCACTTCTAGAACCAGATGATGAGTGAATTACTCACCAAGTTAGGTTTTCGCCACGAAAACTCATCCCCCTACTACCCTTAGGTGAATGGAAAAGTTGAAGCCATCGACAAATTTATGAAGACCATGCTCCAACGCATGGTGGGAACAAACAAAACCTCTTGGCACTTGCAACTCTTCTCTGCACTCTGGGCCTATCGAACTTCAATGAAAATTTCCACTAGATTCACGTCGTTCCAGTTGGTATACAAAATAGAAGTGGTGTTACCAATCGAAAGTAATATCCCTTTGTTGAAACTTATTGTAGAACTCCTACCTCACACTTCTCTTGAAGACGAATGATTCATATATTTAACCAAGTTAGACGAAACCCGTCGCAATGCTTCTCTCATCAACGAGACGTATAAAAAACACATGAAAAAACAATATGATAAATCCGCCCAACCTCGTGCTTTCACAGAAGAAGATCTACTCTTAGTCTATGATCAATATCGTGACAAACTGGGGGCAGGAAAGTTAGAACCCATGTGGCACGAGCCTTATATCATACAACATGTGCTACATAGAGGTGCCTAGGAGTTAGTAGACTACGATAGAATATCTCTCAGTGAGCCCCGAAATGGGATTTACCTCAACAAGTACTATGCATAGAATATCTCACATGTGTGCTTTGTACATTATTGTACTATATACTCTTGACTTTGTGTGTCTTTTCTTTTGTGTGCACTAGTTTTGTCTTAGTTGCTTATACTTTTCTTTGTGATTGAATGCACAAATGACATCACCCTTTCCCATCTTTTTCGGGTTTGCGGATGGCGCTAGTCGACATACCCAGAACATCACTTTTGCAGCTTGCGTCATCTACCACTCTGGTGAGTTGGTGAGTTCCTAGGATCTGTGACCAATAATGTGGCAGAATATCATGCCATCATCAGACTTTTAACCGAAGCCTCCTCTCTAGGTATAACTCAATTGATTATCAACCTAGACTCTCAACTCGTGGTTCGTCAACTTAATCATGAGTACATAGTTCACAACTCGATTTTACTAAGTCTCCACCTAAGGGTTCGTCGTATCGAAAGATCGTTTGAATTTCTCCAATACAAACACATATCGAGAGAACTCAATACAACTTCAGATTTGTTAGCTAATTATATGTTGCATTGGTATCTTGTGCATAGATACACAAATTTGAAACATAAATCATATGTACAAAAACATCACATAAAAACACAAAAATACAACATAGGTAGCCACAAAACTCGTGTGTATATATATATATATATATATGCGTTAAAGTACATCATACAAAAGTACATAGTGAGGAAAATTTTGGGCCTTCATGCCCATAGTATCATCATAAGGACTACAAAATATCTGAGGACTCTACTCATCCTCATGTATCACGTTGTGCTCCAAAAAGTACATCAGTGCTCGTGTCACCTATCGTAGTAAATGGTTGAGGCCTTCAAAGATCCCAACTATATGTCACTACAAGTGTAGAGGCACATCTTGCCTCTTCAGGGGTGGGACACCCATCATCAAGCCCTAGAGGTTCCTCTCCACCTCTCGAAGCCCTCCCGCTACGACCTCATGCTTAGCTGCAGCATGTGCATCTCCAATGCCCCAGTGCCGACATCTCCATCGGACATGACGCGCCTTTGTCTGCATGATGAAAACAAAACGATTTAGATCCCTCGTTGTACAACCAAAAACATATAAAATAAAATAAACAAAAAACATATTGTTGCAAGGTTATGTTTTTTCACACCAGATGCATCCCACTGGATACCATCAAGAAGGAATAGGTCAGCACGACCAGGTCAACACTACCTCTAAAATATACCCTAGCCTAAGGGAAGTCTTCAGTCACCACTAACTGCATTCTCCACCATATGAAGAAATCAATAGTGAATCTGAAAGCAGAAGGCTCATTCCCCAACCTGGGGGAAAGACTGGTCCACCTCTCCATACGAGGCTCGGTCATAGGACATGCTATCATCGCAACATGTGGATGCATATGAGGGATACGCTCTAAGAAAAACAAAACCATAAAGGAACCGTATCCGAACTATTTCTGTCTGTCGGTCTTGCATTTGGATATTTGTTCTTTGACATTCCTGAGGAACCCTGCATTCCAATTGAGCAATCTGGGTTATAAACACTGTATGGCATAAGAGATATGTGATTTAGAATCCAAGTGAGAATTGGTGCTCCCTGCCAACTTGGTGAGGGAAAATAGAATGGATCAAAGTGCTACGTCTCTCACATCCTTTATCATAATCCGTCGTCCCACCAACCGCGACCCTGATATGCAATGCTTGGAAATGTATGCCTCGGTCTGTTGTGGAGTAGGTCGGTGTCTGAACAAGAGTATGGGTTCCCCTCTCCTTGAGAGACTCATCATAAAATATACATCGTCTATTTTGATTTCAAGCATGTGCGGTCCAATTCATAACGCTTTCTCACCGTCGTCCCATAGACCAATCAAATACTCAAGCAATAATACTTCTTTTCTCATGTTTTGAAGCTTGAAGTATTTGAGAAAACCACAGTTTCTCAAGGTTGCCCTCACTTGAGGGTATTGGAGAGCGACGATATCATCGAAATCATGCTCATGCTCTTTCCACTCAATCATGGATAGCTATAGATGAAATATGCAAATACAACATTTAATCATCATTAGACAAACTCTTCTGGAAAAAAAACTACCTCTTTTCAGCCAAAAAGTCAAAGATTTTTTTAGTTTTGCACCTGACACTCCTTCATAGTAGCTTACAGAGCGCTAGCGCGCCCTAGACATATGCACCAATGTGCTGAAATATCGATCGACACTCCCCTAAGTGCCTTAAGGGAGCGTCAATCTGGTTCGATGCTCTAGAGCTTCCCAAGGAGCCTAGAACACCTCAAATAAAGGTTAAAATGGAGTGAAAAACCATGAAAAAGGATGAGGAGGAAGAGACAACTAACCTAGTCTAGATAGATCTAAAACGATCACCCACAATTCCCACAATCGACGCTCGAAAAATGCTCCAAAAGAGGTAAAAATCCAAGGACCAGAAGAGAATGATAAAAAGCAATGGTAAAAACGAATTTCTAACCTAGTTTGATATTTGATATGGTCATTTAGGTCATTTCTCCTTATTGTAAAGTCCAGTTTTTGGTTTTTTATTATTCTTTTCGAGGAATTACTAATATCTTGTGCCCATAATAGCTTGATTTTATAGGAATTTGAGTGGTATCTTTCGGTAACCTTGTGACACCAATGAGCTTAGTCTTTGTTCTTTCTCGCGCTTACAAATACATGAGAATGTAACCGAGTATACTTTTATCACTTTTTCGGACTTGTAAAGGTTATACGAAAAGGAACCCCCCTGGAGTCTCCTTTAAGCTATTTTCAGACTCTCTAAACATGAAAAGATTGTCGAGTGATCTTGCTTCCTTTAACGCTCGTTAAAAGGTTCGAAAGGGCGTCTTCCGAGTAATAGTTTATCTCTTTTTTGAACCTTGGAGACTGAAATTACGAAAAAGGGCAACCTTGGAGTCACATTTAAGTTCTTTTCAAGCTCTCTAAACATGAAAAACCATCGAGTTTTCCTTCTCTGGACTTGCTAAACTACACATTGAAGGGCCCATCTAGGAACAGACTCTTAGTTCTTCCAGTTCGTTAAACAAAGCAAGAGGAACTTACCGAAGGTGAACTATATCAAGCATGTGTTATCCTCCTCGAGCTCATTAAATTAAAAAAAGGTACTCATCTATTTGGATGGGGGGAAAATTGAAGGAAGTAGGTCAAGTTTCTTGATAACTTTTGTAAACATCTCTTGCAGTCGCCCTTGAACACGACACTTGTTTTTAACCTTCACACTGAACACTTGGATAATCCACTAAACCTCTATACTGAACCAATCCTATGAGTCTTTCTACTCCTTTGAGTCATCTGAAGAATGTCACAACACCCACTACATTATGTTTTGGTCCACTATGCGTTTATGCCGCCAAGTCTCATGTCGTGCCTCAATGTTCAAGGGAAGTATTCGCCTCGAGAGTCAACCATCTGCAAAATTACTAGTTTCCATACCCATGTCAGTCTATGATTCATTTTCTATATCTCATCACCTTCATGTGTCAGTTTTGTGTCGATGATGGGGGAATATATCAAGGCCCTCCTTTGATGAGTTTTTTCCTGTCGACTTCAATACATCATCCGGGAATTAGACTTAGAAACCAGTTAGTACCTTGGGACGTGCATGCCTCAATGGCAGGTCTCCTCACTTCCGACAATAGGTTTACATCATTGAAGTCTAATTGAATGATCCCACGAATGTTCGACCTCATATCATTTATTCACATTCGTTGGAATGTACTTAGGTACCTTGGGAGTCATTGACATCATTGGTGATTTCCCGTGCACTTGTTAACGATTCACCTAAGTGATCGGTAATCAAGTGGTTTATACCATGTTTGACATCAAATCATCTATTCACATGGATAGATTAGTACTACGTTGGGATTGAGACAAAGACCCTGGATTGAGCATCCACTCTGTTATCTCTTCTGCCTAGGCTGCGAAGGAATTTTTTGGAGCACATTGATACATATGTTGTTGCATAGATCCACATTGTATTGGTATGTGGCTATGTTTTATCATCTCATAGCTCCACTGTGTATTTTTCGTGGCTATGATGAATTCATGTCATAGAAGTATGGATCCACATTGTATCTCTGGTGGCCATACCCTTAGTCAAAATAATCATGAATTTGTAGTGTATTTTTTGGCAGCCATACTTTGAGTCACTTATATTTCAAGCATAGGTATGCCTACCTCGTGAATGGAAAAAATATTAACATTGTTTGATGGTTGTTTGCAACTTCTATGAGGTTCTCTGACTCCATACCCTTGTTTCGAAGAATCTACAAAGTGTTTCGGCCATCAGCTTTCATCTTCCGGTCTCACACTTTGGGGGGAAATTTGTTACACATCAAAATTCCTCACTTTGATAATGTCATATTCTCATTTTCGCAAGTGTCACACTTTTGTCGCAAGTGTCACAAGTGCTGCATTATCGTCAAGTAAGTGTCACATCATGAATGACACCATGAAAACACTTGATACAACCCATAAAACATGTTAGAAGAAGAAGCCCCGTCATTTAACAATCGGAGCAAAGTGTTTTCTATGAGAAT
Organism: Picea abies; assembly: GCA_900067695.1. Classification (NCBI taxonomy): domain Eukaryota; kingdom Viridiplantae; phylum Streptophyta; class Pinopsida; order Pinales; family Pinaceae; genus Picea; species Picea abies. The sequence continues at coordinate 30,335 of CBVK0100020897.1, forward strand.
TGGTCATCTTGGCAACTTTTGGAAGATCAACACTCCCCTGCTCATATACAGGGAGCATTAGTGCTCTTTGTTTATCTAGGAGGGAGCGTTGTAGCGCTCTGTTACCTGTTGTAAGGGAGTGTTGAAGTGGTTGAGAAAATCTTTGGAAGAAATCCCCTTTTTCTCTAAGGACAACTATGGATGATTCGAGTTGGTTTGGCTCGAATCTAACCCTTTGGCTGCATCTTAGGGAGATATCACAACTGATGGAGTCATATACTCAATTAATCCCAAATATAACCAAGGTAGTTGGGCCTATCAAAGCCTATAAATGGAGGTATTCTCATGGTGAACAAGGGAGGAAAATAATCAACAAAAGTATTGTCATTATGATTGTGGATCTTTCGAGCAAGGGGTTGGATGAGGAGCACTTGGAGAGGTTGTTGCAACACCATCCATGTTTGTAAGTATCTCTTTAAAGTTCTCATCAATATACTTGACATGTTCCCTTCAAGCTTGTGTATTCTTGCATGTACTTGTCTACTGTTCTAGATGGATTTGTTTAATCTAATCTTGCAAAGTAGGATTTATTTGTTTCTATTTGTTGTCCATTGGATTGAAGGTGTCAAGTTGTGCTAAGGAGTTTGAAGATCGAACTTGAATTGGAAACAACGAGGACAAACTTCGAAACAAGGTGCATCACAATTTTTCTCCTTCTCTCTCTTTTTGATTAGTTAAACTGAATTCAAAGGGATGTCAGTGTCCATTTGTGTTTTTTTGTCTTGGTATTAGGGGTCTAGAATCCAAGGGAATATTCACTTGTCCGCATGGGAATTATTCTGTAACAAAAAGTCACATGGATTATAGCATGTAAATAGCATCCAATAATTAAATTACCCAAACATGTGCATCAAACCCCCCTTAACCCCAAACAAATGCTCAAAGACGTTATGCAATTTGACAAGCTAGGTTTGGAGAGGGTCTCAGGGTGTCCTATTGGGCTAACCTCTCTTAAGTTTGGGGTGTTTCTTAGGTGGAGTCTAGTCCAAGTGATGTAAGTGTATGAGGTGGCATGGGGTAAATTTTTGGGCATGGGGTGCATGTGATAATAGGGAAATGTAAAGTCTTAACTGTGGGTGCCTTTGTGGAGGGAGAGTTGCATCTTGTCATGAATGCAATTGTATCCTATCCCATTCATTGCCTTTTACTCTTAGCTTTATTTCTTTTGATCTTTTGCTCTTGTGCTTCAATGAAATAGTTCAGGTCCATTGGCCTGGCTTGATGACCAGAGGTGACAACATTATCCACAAACATTTCACGGAAATGAGAAGGTTGGCTCGTGATGAGACCCCCTTTCTCTTGGCTATGCCACCAAGAGACCCTACCCCGGTTTGGTGACCACATAGGTGGTAGTGTCATACCACTACATGTCCATGGTCAGAATAGGTCGACTCGTTATGTGACCTCCTATCCATAAACTAGTACCTTGAATGTTTATGTTTATCTTGTGGGTCCCCTTTTCTCACTGAGATGCTTTTCACTGCTTTCTCTGGGATCCTTGGGCGAAGCATCTCGAAGGTTTCAAAATTGGCTTTTAACTCTTTCCAACTACTTTTACCCTCTGGGCCTTTAGCCCCTTCTTCCCACAAGGTAAGGTACAACCCTTCCTAGTGTAGCCAACCCCAATGCCCAAACAAGAATAGGGGAGATGAAAGGAGTAAAGATGGAAAGTGGTAAGTATGGAGGGAATGAACGATGAATTTTCATAGATCCACCCAGTAGCAACCCATCCTAAAGGGAAATCAACTTACTAGGGCACCATGTCACCCTTCTAGGTATGTATGAGGCAAAGAGCATAATTTCCAAGAAAACGTCATGAAATGAAGAAAGATTCAATACAACATGTTCAAGTGCTTAAAAAATCAGAGTGATACATACCATGATACTTGAACTCATTACCTCATGGAGCAAGACTCATCGCTACTTCAGGACCAGGCTGGTGTGATGGATAATGTTGCTGGTGGTAAGTGGAGTGGACTGAAGAAAAGAGGGGCCCTCCAGGGCCATGCCCAAGTCGCCTGGCTCTAGGCACTCCATGTCTAGGACATGTGGGCCTCAAGACGTGATCTCCTTAGTTATCCCTGTGAAAGGCTATGTATAAGCATACCACCAGTACAACCACGCTAGCAATGTATCATAACACCTGCCTCTGTGTTTCATCATAAACCAAAACAATGACAAGTTAAGCACAAAATAAACATGAGTTAGAGCATGCATTATATCATAGGAAATTGTAAAGTCTAGCTCATGGAGGCAGGAGGGAGGGACAAAATCATGCCAAGTCACCCTTCCAGAAAAGTGAAAAATCCATCTCAGAAAAGAATCGTGAGAGGTCAAGGACTCAAAAGGATAACTCAAAGAGTCTGAGGGTTGACTGCCTTGGACATCATCACTCCCTGAGGTCTGAGAAGGGATTAACAAGAACTTAGAGGGCAACTGACAACTTCTCAGGGGAAAACTGAAAGATTAGGATAATAAACTTCTTAAGGCATTCAACCTCCCCTTGAATTCTAATGAAAATTTTTCCCCTAAAGAAAACTTGAAATAAGAGACATGCTCCCCAACTGTATCCTTAGTGACATAACGAGCTAAAGCAATCAGAGGGAGCTGTACAACCTTGTCACAAGTATCCTGTTTCAGGCAAGCAACGTCCTCTTTATTAAAATTTGAGCACAACGACGGTTGATAATCTTCTTCATAGAATAAATCCAAGTGCTCAAAGGAATACTCATCAAAATCCTCAAGGTATGACCGAAAATCATAAGGAGAACATTGCACTGGGTCATCCTTGGGTGCTTGGAAAACTTTTGTAATTATATCATCATCTTGTTGCCAAACGTCAAAATTATTAGGAACATCATATGCTTGTTGTAAATGCAACATTCAAAGATATCCTTCCATATCATAAATGGGATCCTCATCAGAACCAATCACATCCCACTTACGTCTTCCGACATGTATGAACTCATCAATATTATCAACCATGTCACTACCTTTATGATAACACGAAGGATTTAATGCATCCAAGGGATTCTCTAATACTTCTTCACTTTCCACATCATAAAATAAAACATCATCAAAATCTTGGAAAGGGAAATAAATTACTGTGTTCACTGCTTGTTGTGCAGAAGCGTGAAAGGCTTGGATGACTTCAACAAATGGAAGAGCATCCAATACATCATTCCCAAGACTCGTGTCTTTAATCATCTTTTCGCCTTCATCAGAAAATGAAGGACCTAGCTCTTCTAAGGGTTCCTTTACTTCTTCACCTTCTAGATCATAGAACAAAGTGTCATCAAAAACTTGGAAAGGAAAATGATTCATCTCATTCTCTTCGTCTTGTGTAGGAGAGATAGGATCTTGGAGAGTTTCATCATAAAGAGGAGAGGATACTAGTGCTTCATCCTCATAATACACTTCTTTAGTCAAGTATTTACTGTATTCTATTTAATCATGGAAAAAATCTTGCTCCTCTTCAAGGGGTTGACAACCTTCATAAATCTCTCCTTCTATATCAGAGGGTTCTTGGTTTTGAGCATGGTACACATCCCTGAGATCTTCCACAAGATTTTGAAGGGCATCTTCATATGTCTGGAATCATGGTTTCACAAACTCAATAAACCTACTGATGAGGTCTACGAAAGATGATATACGCTTATCTTTACAACAACCCTTAATCCAATCTTGCAAAAAGGACCACAGAGAAAGTATGAACAATTTTACCAGAACATCCTCCCCTTCAAATTCTATCTCACTTATATACTTCAAGAATTCTACAATGTGAGTAATTGGGAGGCCTCCGAATCTTGGAGAGTTGTTTAACCATTTTATATCAAGATAATGCGGGTATCCTTGAAAACTTTCAAAATCAATTGTCAAATACACTTGTTCCCAGGGTGCCATGATCCCATATCTTGGAAATATCATAAAGTTGAGAGTAAGGTGGCACCTTGGAAAAGGTCAGTGGAGTCGCCATATATCTTCTTAAGGATTATCAAAGGGAGGGAATCACCCTCAGTGGAGTCCCTAGGTAATCTTTGTAAGATGAAGGCTTTGAGGGAAAGGCTTACCGAAAAAGTGTCGTTGAGGAATATTGACTCAGTGTTCCCTGACAACGATGCCAAAAATGTTATCGCGCAATCTATACTTGCCCAAATCCTGAAGGCAAGTAGGATTAGATTGACGTAACACAAAGTTAGTCCTATCATTGTCACCCCAATAGGGCACCTCTTTCTCTTTAGGAGAAGGATAAATCTACTCCAAGGGAGACTTAAGTCTTGTTGGATGAAGGAAAGGAGAATAAAGTGTACCTGCCCCTTACCAATACAACAAAAAAAGTTATGGCAACAACAAGTGATGATGAATGCTTCAACAAGACTTCAAGTTTATAGAGATGGCTGCTACTAATCAATGTATGAAGCAAGTGATAAATATATAACAACAATAATTAATTAATGACAATTGTAATAACACCCAGAGAATGCACTTGAATAGACAATATAACAAGATATCGTGAAGTCCTAAATGATAACACTTGTCTCAAACAATTTCTAGATATATGTAAATCATAAAATAAACTCTAATATGTTGCTAATGACAACTGTAGTAACAACAAAATAAAGTAATGACAACAGTAGTAAAATCTTCAGAAAAATATGTAGAAAGGAAATTTGATGCACACTTTAGTCTTGGTTGACTGTACCTTGCCTTATACAATTTCTGGATTGATTTAAGTGGTCAAACAAGTTTGGATACGTTGCAAAATGATGGTTGTAGCATTGATTATAACATCAACAACTTAGTGGTTAGTATTCCTGGGCTATGTTAACAAGTTAGTTTAGGTTAGTAGGGTATTAGGTAGAGAGGTTGAGTTTGAAGTTTGATGATTCTTGTCAAGAAACAAGGGTTGAAGACTAGTGTCGTTTAGGGGTAAATGGAGGTGAGATCGGAAGAGCGTCGTGTAGGGAAAGAGTGTAGATCTCGG
>CBVK0100020898.1:0-35353 GCA_900067695.1 Picea abies
AGTTTCATGACTGATAAAGGATATTGTGCAGAGTCAAGTGGGCAACAGTCAGTGGCAAGCTGATCCAGATTTTAAAGTTTAGTTTTTACTTCTTGTCAAAGTCCTTTTGTATGGTTTTCATCGGGGATTTCTAAGTTTGACCTTGGTCCATACCCCCACAGGGACTTTTGTAAATAGAAGGATACTTTTAATTTATTGAAATGAAATAAAGTGATTGCTATTCTGTCTCACTTGTGTTAATATGTGGCTTGATATTTTTTCTTTTGATCTCCACATTTACTTTCTGCAATCTGTTTATATTCAGAGAATTATATAAAAATGTTATATTTTGTAACAATCTTTTTATTTAAAAAAGCATCCTAAACCCTTGTAATTAATACTTGTGGATTGAGAAATACATTTTGAGGCTATAAACATAGGGTAATATTCCCAACTATCTTTCCTTAGCCAAGCAAGATTTGAAAATGCTTGAGTAAGATAAATTCATACATTTTCCTCAACATTTATTTGGCAACCATACTGGGGAGATATTCCATATCTCTTTGGTTGATTGTATGATCGATTATCATTGAATACATTTATATTTTTGCTTTGATTCTTTGACTATTTCTTTTCTTCATGAATGTACCTATTGCAAGGAAGCCCAATATTTAGCCCAGTCTTAAATATCAGACCAACATTTCTTTAACCTTGTTTAATACCATCTTAGAGACCGCCAATACCTAGGTTGATATTGAGCACTCATGGGCAGTGATTGAACAAGACATAAGTGTCCAAGAACATTGGGAAGCTAGACAAAGACAACCTAGGAATCATACATAGATTTCTTTTTCCTACAGTTTTGATATTCTTTTCATGTCCTTAGACCCTCGCATCTCTAGGATAATAAGAGGTTTATCACATGAGACAAATCCATTTTATTAAATAGTAAGAAGAAACGTTGTTTTGTGAGCCCAACAAAGTACTCTAAGGAGAACTTTGTCTAATTCAACTAGTTCGTCTTTCTCTCCCTTACCTATCATTCACAAGATCGAATCTAGTGGTGGCTCTAGGGGCACTGGAGGTGCTTCTTCATATCAACCTTCAACCTCATCAGTGATTGGTATATTATATAGTCATCAAGTCCCTATCCAATCTACTACAAACCCCGCCAAAGTCACAAAAAAGTATGGGATTTTTCGATTTGAAGAAGATGCTACAACTACTCAGTGGCATGTTTCCTCCCCTCTTAACCTAGCACCTGCTACTTATCCACTTCCTAAATTCAAAGAGAATATCCCTAGGTTTTCAGGGAATAACACGGTCACTATGAATGAACACTTGGTGTCATTTTCTAATTGCTTTCACAACATAGGATCCAATGACAATGATAATTGTATGTGCTTATTTTTTAATTCCCTTGAAGGGAAGGCAACGATCGATTTCTTTGATCTTCCTCCCAAGATTCTTTCTACTTGGGAGGAGTTAGTTTATTGGTCAAGTCTACCTATGGGTAGTCTAAGAGCCCAAATGAGCAGTTATGGGAGTACAATAACATTGCTTATAAAGAAGGTGAGACTATTAAGTATTTCAACTTGTGTTTCACCAAATTGTATAACCAAATTCCTGAACTTATTCACCCTCAGAACCAAGCCGCTTTCATGCATTATTATAATTCTCTACCTGCCCCCTACCATCATAGGATTGAGGAAAAATCCATTGATAACCTTGGTTATGCTTTGCATACTTGTTTAGAGTATGAAGAACAACTTGAAAGAACAGGTCTTTCCAAGGGAGACTCAGTTAAATAGACGAACATGTCCTCCCTCTTACAACTTGTACAAGACATGAATAATCGAATGATAGTGTATGAGTGGAAAGGAAATGTCCCTTCACTTACCCCTGGGGCCTCATCTTCTTCTTCACCACCCTTTAACAGGTCTTTCCAAGGGAGACTCAGTTAAATAGACGAACATGTCCTCCCTCTTACAACTTGTACAAGACATGAATAATCGAATGATAGTGTATGAGTGGAAAGGAAATGTCCCTTCACTTACCCCTGGGGCCTCATCTTCTTCTTCACCACCCTTTAGGAATCCTAATGAAAATAACTTCCAACCTAAAGCCATCATGCCTCGCAGTTGGTGTAACTTTTGCGAGGAACACCATGAGGAAAGTACTTGTGTGGTAAAGAAGAGAACCAAAGATAAAATATTTGGTAAACAACCTGAGACTACTATTTTTGTCCTAGACTTTGCAGAGCTAGAGGATGTCATGATTATAAATACTAGGAATAAATCCTATGCTCCAAAAGGTAAATATGATCCTCCTCACACTTCTGCTAGCCCAATATCATCTTCACCAGCTGCTATTGTTTAGGTTTCTAAGGCTCCTGACAATCAAGGAACTATCTCTTGTCTTCCATATTCCAAATACAACTTCTAAATCAATTGGCTAAAATTAAAGCTAATGATACCCTCCTGTACATGGTTGTCATCCCATAGCAACAAAAGCATCTAAAAAATTTCATGGAAGGAAAATATTCCATTGTAGCCAACCTCTCTGAAGAGGTAGATGAAGAGGATTCGTCTGTAAATAAGGTAGGTGTACATAAATTTAGATACCCTATAAAAAAAACCCCCATTTTATATTTATGTAAAGATTAGGGATAAGATTTCCCATTGTTTCCTCGTTGACAGTGGTTCTAGCCCAAGTTTAATGTCGAATATTATTATGGAAGAGCTAGGCTTGTCTTGTACAAATGAAAACACCAGAAGAATTCTCTCTTATAATAGTCTACAACAAACGACCATAGGTTAAATCAAGGACGTGACCTTGGTTTTGTGCGCGCACCCTGAAATAAGGACAACCCTTAATATTTAGGTAATCTATATGCCAGTAAGTAAGTACTCGATCATCATAGGAATATATTGGAAATCTTTGATGGGTGGATACCTCTCACTCAATGAGACACACTTATCTGTTCCTCGAAATGGTAAACACATCATAGTCCTTAGAGAGGGAAGAATTTCACCTTACATAGAAATTGTCCCACAACCTAATGTAAATTATATCGAGGAGGACCTAGGAGTGTATTCCATATTTGTCGAGGAGGAAAACACTACCTTGGAACAAATCGACTTAGATGATGGGATGTGGCATATTCACTTTGATGGTTCATGCTCCAATGAAGGAAACAAAGCTAATATTATATTTTACTCTCCTGTGGGAAAATTTCATAATTTTTCCTATAGGTTAGATTTTGCTTGCATAAACAATGTCATTGAATTCAGTGGCATATTCACTTTGATGGTTCATGCTCCAATGAAGGAAACAAAGCTAATATTATATTTTACTCTCCTGTGGGAAAATTTCATAATTTTTCCTATAGGTTAGATTTTGCTTGCATAAACAATGTCATTGAATTCAAAGCATTACTATTAGGCATTAAAAATGCCTATAACCTAGGTTGTGGTCACCTTACCATTTTTGGGGATTTCGAGTTTGTTGTGAACCTTTTACGTAAGATATACTCTTCTAGATACATGTTAATGAAACACTACACCCAAAATGTCTGGGAACTTATCTCGAACTTACTATCTTTCAACATCACTCATGTTAAAAGAGATATACTCTTCTAGATACATGTTAATGAAACACTACACCCAAAATGTCTGGGAACTTATCTCGAACTTACTATCTTTCAACATCACTCATGTTAAAAGGGAATTGAACTCAATGGATGATCGATTAGTTGTTTTTGCAGCCTCTCCTAATCGACAACTTCTGCCACAAAGACCTAATTGTAATTTTCAATCTCTGTATTGTCCACATATCCATGGCAATATAGAATCATGGCAGGTCTTCCCTAGTGATGAGATCATATGTGATTTCATTCAAAATGAACCTTATAATCCTAAGGAAATTATATCAATAGAATATAACAAAATTCCTAAAGGCTTGACTCCTCTAGAAATTTCATTTTCATTGAGTGATGTAGGAAACAAAGAGAAACATAAAGAAGAGGAGTAAAAAAGGAAAGCGGGTGAAACCATTTCCTTGAACATTGGAACACCTGAGTCTCCAAAGAATGTTAAAATAGGTTCCCAATGTTCCGATGAAGAAAAATTGAACTTTGCCAGACTGCTTGGTGAATTTCAAGATGTTTTTGCTTGGTCTTATGAGGATCTTCGTGGTTTTGATCCTTCTCTTATACAACATGCCATTCTTATCAAGGAGGGCATAAAACCAGTTAGGAAAAAACAAATACCCATTAACCCTACACTGGAAGCATCTATTCGAAAGGAGTTGGAAAAACTCTTGAAGGCTGGGATCATTTTTTCGGTTAAGTATTCAGAATGGGTTTCTAATTTGGTTCTCGTTCGGAAAACAACTGGTCAAATCAGATTATGAATATATTTTCATGCATTGAATCGGGCTAGTATAAAATATCACTTTCCTCTCCCTAATATGGAAATGATTTTGCAGCATGTTGCAGGGTCACAGATGATGTCCTTACTTGATGGTTTTTCTAGTTACAATCAAATCAAGGTAAAAAGGGCAGATAAATATAAAACCAATTTTATTACTCATTGGGGCACTTTTGCTTATGAACGTGTTCCTTTTGTATTATCTAATGCAGGTGCCACTTTTCAAAGAGCTATGCAGATAGATTTTGATGATTTGATCGGCAAGATTATTTATATCTATCTTGATTACTTAACTGTGTACTCTAAAAACTGATCAGATCATTTTGGCCATCTTAAAAGCGTTCTCATGCGATGTAGGAAATTTGGCATTTCTCTAAATACTTCTATGTCTATTTTTGACATTACCAAGGGAAATATCCTTGGACACATTGTCTCTGATTCAGGAATAAGCATTGATCCTGAAAGGATTGTTGCTATCCTAAATCTTCTTGCTCCCACTTCCACGAAGGGGTGGTCCATTTCATTGAATCCATCATTGTCCTGTGACTATTTCTCTGTCTCCCATTCACTCTCTCCATCATTACGAGTGAATGGGTGACAAATAAATATTGATAAGACAATGATGGATTGAATTAAAGGGACATGTGACCTTTTGGAGGTGTTTATTTAGTGAAATCATGATACAACTTTTGGAGGGTATAAATTAATTAGAGACACAAAGGAAAAGGGTTACACTTGTTTTTCATGGAATGGATTATGACCCAACAGTGAGACTATCCTACCACCCCCTCCTCCCTTAGCAAGTGTATATAGTAATTAACTCTATCCTATAGCATATCAATATCCCCATATACGAGGGGTAGCAAAATTTCTATCGATGTGTAGAAAATACACCTATGGAAATTGAAAATATTAAGTTCTCAATGTTGTAGCTACACCAAGTGCTCCAACACCATATAGTTGAAAAAGTTACACTCTCATCATGATGTAGCTTGACATCCCTTAGCCACCCCTGCAACTAATGATGCCAATCACACTTCCTATATCTATATTGGATACAACAAAACTAATGCCCCATACCTACACCCATGGAGGAGTTATATTTAGAAGGTTTTGGTAGAGGCTCACTGGAAAATGGAAAGGGAAGGTCACTCCCATGTGACATGTGGTTCATTGGATTGTTACCAAAGAAAATTCAACTAGACACAAGATATGGAGGGTTGAGAATTGAGGAACACACACAAGGAATTGATGTTAGAGGAAAAGGAAAAGGAAGTGGTGGAATCTATGGGATATCAATTTGGATGGGTAACCATCTTAGGCAAGAAGGAGGAATATGATATAATCAACAAGTTTTTTCACCTTCATATGGAACTTATATTAGTAGATTATTTCTTACCACCCCATTTGGAATTCATAAGAAAGGATGTCCCTCTATCAATTTCCATTACTAACCCTCCTATGATGACTACCGACTCATTGTCACAACCCATGTCAAGTGCAGTGTATATCCCAATAGTCACAATTCATGCAACTAGTTCTAGATTTGAGTTTGGTGTTTAGATCAAACAAAAATATTCTACAATCGAATATTCAATATAAGGGAGTGGAAGAGTGGACTCATTTAGTATACGACCATAATTAGTTCTTATGGTGGAATAAGTTGAAGATGGAGATGAGCTCCGACTGCAACTTGTCATTGACTTGTGGAAGATAGATCTACCCTCACTTTCCAAGATCATTATAAAATCAGAAACAAATATGAAAGGAATATTTAAGGAGAAGTATGATTGCAAGAGAAAACTATGGATTCATAACATATATCTCAAGGAACAAACAATACAATGGGGAAAATAAAGAAAAGTGTTGCAGATACAAGTCAAATAGGCTACAACAAATTAGGGTCAATTGAGAAAACAAGGAACAAAAACCAACACTTTTTTATCTAACCAAATGGAGTATGAACTATTGCACCAGTTATGTTAAAGAAACAAGATTGAATGCCTGAAATATTTAAGAAAAAGTTCATGAAGTTGCAATGGAGGTAGGAGAAGATCTATCCACATGTTTTGAGGAGGTGCTCCCACACCTTCCTAAGGCCTTAGAAATCACATAGAAAGAAACCACTGTAAAAATCAAGGTAACAATAACAATACAACATATTGTAAAGGAAGAGAAAGGGTTGGTAGAGTCCATCAAAAACTCAGAGGAAATATGTAAATAGGAGAAGAAGAAATAAATTGCAAGACTGTAATCCACTAAGGAAGAAGATCACAAGAAAATAAAAGGTTTGATCATTAAGCATGTGATTACTAAAGCCTAAGTGTAGAGAATTTATAGTAGGTATGACTAAATTTTCAGAGCTCATGGATGAAATTCTAGAAGAACACATATATCCCTATAGCACCTAAGCATAAAATCTAGTAGAAAATAAAGAAAACACAAGAACAATATGAGAAGGTTTACATTGAGTCCATCACGTCAAACACTCCAAATGAAAATATGAAAAAGACTCAATGCATAATTTCCAAAATTTCCAAGTATATAATTTCCATGTCTATAGTTAGCATGCTTACCATTTTGTTCTAACTTTGAGTCGAGGCTCAGACTCAAGGTCATTTGAAATAACTTACACCTTGAATACTTTAAGCATTGCAATGTAACTTTAAAATAGGCATTGGCACATTTTCTTTCACACTAACATTATCATGTGTTTCTTCAAGGTATCCATAGCAACCTTAATTAACCATCACTATAATGAGTAATCATAAATGAAGCATGCCATAAAATTATCAACATTAAAACATCTTAGCATAATCACTATACAAGACATAGAAAAACTGAAGCATGAGCATTACACCTAAATGGATATAACTCAATGATCTTATCATCCCATCACTTAAGTGAAAATTAGGAGGTGGACCCTATAATAGACAAAGGGAATGGGAATTCTACCTCTTTGGAGGAGCAAGATCTTGAGGATAAGACATCACTTTTCCATCTACGTGGGTGGGAAGAACCAAAATCAAAATATAAATCATCATATCAATCATACAAATCAATTGCAATTAGAAATGAAATAATATCCTGAATACTTGGATATTCAATGGTCTTCCATGTATGATATTCGTTTAATGTTGCTCCAATAGATCTCCTCCAGTATTTGTTTTAATAATTTAAACAACACTTAAAGAATCAACAAAATAAATTAACAAACATTTTTATGATCAAATAATAATTAAAAATACTTGAGTGCATGAATACCTGAATGAGATTCTCTTGTTTTCAAGAATAATTTATTGGAGTAGTCTAATCTTGGATCGAACCTCCCTCGATTTGACAGAGCATCAACAAAGTCAACATTGAATTTATTGTTGCTATGTTGGAGGTTTGATGCAAGATTATCCAAATCCTAATTTATTCTCTACTAAACATGGCCAACCACGTGAAGGTGGAAGCTCTTATGGCCACCCCCCCGCCCCCCTTCCTCACATCACTCTCAATTCCCTAGTACCCAAATTGTCTACTAGAAAATAGTGGAAAGAAAGACATTAAGATTCATTCATAGACACAAGAAAAAAAACAAATTCATAAATATACAGATGTGTTTTTTTGCATAAAGAAACATATAACAATCATCCATTAACATATAGCATTCATTCATTTAGACACAAAACACTTCATCTCAATAAATGTTATCATCAAAAATATGTTTTCAAAATATGGTACATGATGTTTTAAGTTCAATCATTTCCTTTTTGGTTTCTTTCTATTTGAAATGAATTCATAAAGGAGGTCGTGATCAGTTCCTTATTCCCCTTCAATTTTTTTGTCCTCTACATTTCTTATTGATGACTTAGTCATGTACTCACGACGTCGAGGTTGTTGCAAGGGGGGGCACGAATCATCAACTGTAAGAAGAAATAAATGTTGAATTGATATTTTTTGTTATTATTATTACAATTATTTCATTAATAAAAAGATCATTAGAGTTTTGTTTACCTGCTTGAGTAGTGGAGGCAAGCATAGTAGTTTCATATGCGACCATATGTTCCTCTTCTTGTCTAGCCTCATCCTCTAGATGCTTTGGAGTTGAAACAGGTAAGGTTATAATTAATACACCATTTGCAATTAAATATTTTTAATTGTAATCCATACTACATTTTTTATAGCACATGAAATACCTCTAGTACCGAGCTGCACACCACCTTCATTGGGTGGCACTCTATTGTCATTAGGATATGTTCTACTAGTCGGGACACTTGTTTCTTCATTGGTTTCCTGCTTAAAAAAACAAACACATTACTTTATGACCGAAAATAGAATGTACAAGTAATTAATTATAAATAATGTTCATTTATTTTATTTACCTGTGTGTCAGTTTGAGTGCTGAAAGGTTGTGTTTCCCCCAAGATTTTTCAGCATTCAACCATGGCTTGAAATCTGTGCTTGAAATAAATATTGAGGTATTCCTGTTTTGGAGCTTCTTTGAACTCCAATCACTGCATATTTTCATAAGAACATGAATTGTGATTCTTCTGTGCAATTAAGTTAAAATTGTTAACAACATATTATTTGGATGAAATTGATTTTTTTATACTTACAATTCGTACGACCAGTTTCGAGTAACCACCGGGGCCAAGTTTGTGTTGCCCATGTTTTTATATTTTGGCCTTGGTGGCTTTGGATGTGTTTGGGATCCTATATTGAAAAGTTTCAAATACATAATTATATGTCGCAATGATGATAAAGCATCATAATTACATTATTGGAAGTGTCACATACCTTCCTGAGCTTGGTGGTGTCTTTCCTTATTTTCAGAGCATATTTTCCTTTGCATATTCCTATAGGGCCTTCCACTCCCTCTCAGGAATCATTGGAGGATGCTCATACTTAGGGTTATTTTGTAGATGAACCCTATATTGGTCCCACAAATATTTTAAATATGCACCTGATTTTGAGGAGACTCCAGATTTGCTGAAGGAGCCCTCACCAAACAAGCCAACCAACTTGTTAATGAGTTGATATTTTAACTTGGAAATTTGGTAATTCCACCTTGTGCGTATGGTGGGAAAAATATATCCAAGTTTAAGTTATTCATGTGCTTATAAAATGTGTCATTTCCTGCAAAACCATATTATCATTAGTTTAAAATATTTGCACATTATACGTAAATTTCAATTAGATTGTACATAATAAATAAAGAAAATCTTAAATACCTGAAAGCTTTTATATTTCTATAGGGATGATCTCATAGTTTTCCAAAAAGGTATCTGGTAGTGTTCCCATGCTAGTGACACGGGAAGATACATGAAATCATGCTTCAAAATGTGCAAAGCCATGCTCTGGATCCACATCATCCTGTGCCCATTCTGACATGTGCTCGTCAGGTCCGGGTGTAGTACCAACATCGAACCTGGAGGGTGTATCGGTATGAGTGATTGGTGTGTCAGTATGATGTTGTGTTGGTGTAGCAATGACATTGGTACCAAAACCGGCCTCCGTAGGCACATCTTGGGGATCAAAATCCCACAAAAACTCCTGTAAAAATAAAGAGTTTTTTTTATAAAAGACTTGTAAGAGTATAAAAGTTAAAATCTAAAATAAATAAATGGGATAAATAAATATCTTTCTTACCCCATAGCTTTGAATTTTTTCCATCAAGGATTTAATTCTTTCCTTTATCTCATGTGTGTGTAGCTGAATCTAAATCAAGGAAGCAAGTTCGATTTTTGATTTTCTCACAAGCTTCCTTATTGTTTAGACTAGGTTGGTGAAGGAATAAATTTGTTCATCAGTAAGATCTTACTTTGTATAATCTATGAACTGCTCTAAGGCTATTGCGTTCCCCCTATCACCCTGCGACAATGGTGTTTCCAACAAAGAAATGCCAATATAATAATTAGAAAAAATTGAACAAAATCAAATGTATGAAAATTGATTTACTTGAAAATCAAATGTGTCTATGGAATTTTCTTCTGATATTCTCACCTCTAGTTGATCTATCACTTTCCTCTATTCCATGTGTCTATGGAATTTTCTTTTGATGTATCATTTTCCTATATTCTACTTGAACTTCCCTCACTTGATGAAGATAGATATGAAAAATACATGTTTGGTTGTACGTCCTATAAAAATCCATCAAATGAGAGAAACAATTAGTGAATGTTATACAGGTTGTGATGAAGCATCTTGAGGAAACCATGTATTACACATTTTCTAGATTATGACAATTCCACTAGATATAGCACACATCAACTAGTCTGAACTTCAGGAGAGCCCATCCAACAAAGTTACAAGTTTTTTCAATATCATGTAAATTCCTCCATAAATATTTAATAGGATTTTATCTTTCAAGCCTATAAAACCACACAATTGGAGTCATCCCATCATCAACATGTCATAGTAGATAATATATGAACAAGAAAAAGATAACAAGTCACATTTTTTGATAAGAAAAGAACAAGAAATATACAACGATGAAGACAATATGAAAACTTGGAGGGGATGGTGAAGGGGCATCAAAGGATAAGAATCAATTGAAATGTGTGAAATGTAATTATGAATTATTTTAAGTAATTATGAATACTTTTAATTAATTATATTATAACATATGTTAGCATATTACAACAACACCCACTATATATGACCCCCCACTACAAGCATTGTATATTCCCAAATAAAGTGTTTTAGATGAGATCCATGCCCCCAATTGTTGTAGTTGAGACCCACTCTATGAAAAATACTACCCAACCCCATGTCAGAGAACATCAAAGGAAGGACGAAGGTATAAGATATATTTGTAGTGTATATCCCATCTACTTGTGAGGAGGATCGAACCCTAGGGTCTAAGGAGGAAATAGAGGAGTTGAGTCATTCAACCATATAACCCGATACCCCATTACCCCATTTAATATACATATAATTTAGATTGCCTTAAGATTATTATAAAATATATAACCACTAACCCATTTATACCCTAAGACCTATACCCAATAAACTCTAATTTATAACCCTTATAATTAATAATATAATCCATAATGCATATAACACCTAAAATATCTAACAAATATAACTATTAACACGCAACCTTTAACCCATAAGACTTAAATTACCTAACCCCTAACCCTTATAACACTTAACCATTGCAAACCCTATTCCATATAACCCCTAACTACTAGTATATAACCCTTAATATCATATCACCTAACTCATAAACCCTAACACTAATAACCTCTTACACCTAACTCCTGATTTTTCGAATAGTCCCTAACACTTATAACTCTTATCCATATAGTTCTTAAACCTTATAAGAATTAACTCATATTATCATTAATGCTTAAAATATATATAATCATTAACCCCTAACCTATACAACATATATAACCCTTATCCATTATGACCCTAACCACAAAACCATAAAACTCACCTCTTCCCTAATGTTTAATATAATCTCTCAATTAAATAACTCTTATAACCCCTAAATCATAATTCTCACCCATTGTGTCCCCATAATAGATCCCCTACACCTTGTAAATGTTAGAACCCCTAAACCCAATAAAACCTAATCTTCAATCACAAACAATATAACCCCATTGCAAACCATGTAGCCCATGTACATGAATTATAATTTACATGACACATGTAGTGAAAGTATGGTCTATTTAGCACATGTACATGAATTCTAATTTACATGGCACATGTACTGCAAGTATGGTCTATGTAGCACATGTACATGAATTCTAATCTATGTGGCACAAGAGTAATTTGATATGTGGCATCATGAAGGGAAGTGTTTTCGATAATGTATTTATTAATTAGTTGGTGTAATGTATGTATGTTTGCATGCATGCTTGGAGAATATCATAGATAAGATCACTCTATGTGCCTATAACCCTACCATTGTAGGTTATTTTACACTAATTAACCAATATTTTTCAATTTGTATTTCCTTTATGGAGGCAAGTGCAACAATTCAAGAATTATTAAATAAGCTTGGCTAAGGTGGTTGGAGATAAAAATTGTTTCTAATACCCATGTAGAATGGGAACTAATGACTTCAAAGTCACTTGGTTTTGTTTAGGAATTTGATCTGTGCAAATGAATGTTTAACAATATTAGGAGTTTCTACTGCAAGAAGCCAAAAATTTCATCAAGGTGGGCTAGTTTTATGTTTACCTCCTAGATTAATTTGCGTGATATCACTTGAGTTAAAGCAAGATTATGTTTACCTCGTAGAGTTAATTTGCGTGATATCACTTGAAATGAAAGTGAACAAGATCAAAGTGAAAGAGAGAGGAAGGAAATATGCTATTTGGTTATGAGAAAGGTTTAAAAACTTGTTTAAGTGCAACCAAGAGTTGATCCTGTCGCAACCCTCCAATCATTGCCAATGGAAAAAAATTAATGTACAAGAAACTATCTCTACCATTCAGAGTTGGGAAAAACCACTAGAGACATTGTTCCACCTTGAATGAACCTTACATCATAATAGAACTCTATTCATACCTTAAATTTATGTCGAATTTATGTATTAGTGTGGTGGATGCTTCTACTAATGTATCTTGTGATACTTTTATTATTAAATTTATTTGAAACTGTTGTATTTTTTTTAATCCTCAACATGTGGAATTATATGTAGTGTCGAGGATAACACTTGAATATCTATGAAAAATAATGGAGACTCGGGTGACATTTCATACTATATGTAAAATAATGGATATTATGTAAAACTGTGTGAACTTCCTAGATTAATTTGTGTGATATCACTTGAGTTATAGCAAGATTATGTTTACCTCCTAGAGTTAATTTGCATGATATCACTTGAAATGAAAGGGAACAAGATCAAAGTGAAAGAGAGAGGAAGGAAATATGATATTTGGTTATGAGAAAGGTTTCAAAACTTGTTGAAGTACAACCAAGAGTTGAGCCCGTCACAACACTCCAATCATCGCCAATGGAAAGCAATTAATGTACAAGAAACTAGCTCTACCATTCAGATTTTGGAAAACCGCTAAATACAATGTTCCACCTTGAACAAAACTTACATCATAATAAAACTCTACTCATACCTTAAATTTATGTCGAATTTATGTATTAGTGTGGTGGATGCTTCTACTAATGTATATTGTGATACTTTTATTATTAAATTTCTTTGAAACTATTGTATTTTTTTTAATCCTTAACATGCGACATTATATGTAGTGTTGAGGATAACACTTGCATATCTATGAAAACTAATGGATACTCAAGTGACATTTCATACTATATGTAAAATAATGGATATTATGTAAAACTATGTGAACTTCCTAGCAAGGGCCTAAGGCCAAGATGCCCCTGCTGAATTGTGAATATTGATTAACATTGCCTAAGATTAGGCATGCACTAATGATGTAAAAATTCTAGTAAAAGTAATGTAATATGGATTAGGATTCCCAAAGTGAACATGCGGAGGGGACATGTAGTGATGTGAGGTAAAGGGGTAATGTGGACGAAGGGAGGTACCACTTTTTCGAGTAAATTTCTTTCGTTTTGCAAATTAATCCTAATTGACTTTCTAAGTCATTAGTGCCCTTTTTTTACTCTTGAAATGGGTTCATTGTAGGGAGTCAAATGAGTCTTATATTTATGATGACTATACCATGATTCAAGTGGAGGGAAGCTACTTGATCCCACCTACAACATTGTACTATTTGGATGGCTTAATGTAGGGAAGGAATCACACATCACATGACAATGTAGGTTCCATTGCACAATGTATCCATTAATAAAGGACAAAATCATTGGTGATGTCATGCAGGTAACCATGTTGTTGGGACAACCATACTTGTGGAAGTACCATGGAAATTGAAAGCCACAACCTTGAAGCATCTTCGACAACATCAAAGGGAGTTTGTTTTGTGTTCTTGAGGTAAAATCAACATTCAAACTTTCTTTAATATATGCAAAAAATTCCTCGCTTCTCACCAATAGATCCGACCCATCTAAGACTTCATATGAAAATTGCACTACAAATGAAAGTAAATATACTTAAGGAGGAATACATTTATATTTAAGTATCCTATAGGATCACTTAGTAAAAGGTTGAACACCATATTTATAATTACCAATGCAATATTACCCAACAAACCTTTGTACTCCAAACCATATCTAGATAATGAATAAGTTCAATGCTAAATTGTAACATCCCTCTCTTGTGCACACCTGATTGGACTTATTCTTTGAGGACACTTGCATGCAAGTGATCCGGTTCATTATATGATTGACTATTTCGATTACGGATTGTGATGATGTCCTGTATCTGATGTTATGTTATTTTATTATATTTATATCGATAGGTGCTATTGATTGGTTTTTCCTGAACGTGCAGGAATCTGGACCGATTGAGGATGTCGAGGTCATTGATTGACCCCCTTGGACTCCAGATCGAGTCAGGGAGTGGACTGTTATGGTTTGAGTGTTTTTTTATATTGCATATGTGACATATGACTAGAATATTATGATGATGATTTTGGATCGCTGACATGTTTCGTTGATTGATGCAGGTTGACGATAGTTTTCTAACCAAACTCATATTTGGAGTAAATGGATCATGCATGAAAACTAGAGATATTGAGGGAGAGGTGTGGCAACAACCTTTCCACAACTTACTAGCATTCTCACCATGGATGGAACAGTAGGTTAACGATTACCTAGTTTGAGATATCCACGATGTCGTGAGGGCAGACTGTGGCAGTCGCTCACGATGATTCTAAGGGGCGCACAATAAGGTAGGGTATTTATTCCTTAGAGTCCCTTAGTCTCCCACAAGGTCATATGACAGAGTATTGACTCCAGGGGTTTGATGTCTACCAAAATCAATCAAAAGGCGAGTGGCACCCTTGGAGCACGTAGTGTGTCTTGAAGGACACGTCACGTAAATAAAATAGGAATGCAGACGAGTGGCACCCTTGGAGCACGTAGTGCGTCTTGAAGGGCACGTCACGTAAATAAAACAAGAATGCAGACGAGTGGCACCCTTGGAGCACGTAGTGCGTCTTGAAGGGAACACCACAATTTTAATTTTGGTAAGTTAATGAACTTAGTACCTAGAAAACTATGCCTCCTTAGGGCCTGGTAACCTTAAAATGAATGATTGTTTGAGTAAAGTTTAATAACTAATTTTCCCTTAAAAAATGTTGCCGACCTTAGTGAATTTAAAACCTAGGTCTATGTAGGACATGTGAACAAAAAAAACTAAATGGACATTTAACAAAGGGGGGATAAACAAAATTCAAACATAAATAATTAAAGTAAAATTTTAATGAAGGATTAAATTATTAAAAAGGGTAAATTGTCGTTTATGTGTAGACTTGCTAATTTTGAACTTAAATAAAAAGGGGAAACTTAAAGAAAAAGGGGAATGTGGAACATAGTAGGGAATCTAGTCTTTGGAACTTTCTAATTGTGAACTCAAATAAGATTTAAGAAAGACGTCATTCATTTACGAAATGTAAGGGAATATAAGAGGCATTGAGGAGCATTTTTACAAACTCTTTTAGGTGGGTGAGGGAAATAGACAAACTAAATTAATTAATTAATTGAATTTTTTGTGCAACTAAGGGATCGGGTGACATGTGTACGGGGGAGGTTTATCCTAATTAAATTTTAATAAACAAAAATTAATGAGGATTTTGGCAACAAATCTCTAAGAAAACTCTATAAAAGCTCCCTCGCGCCATCAGAGATGTGTATAAGAGACAGGCGTAAGGTTATGCTGTCGGATTTCAATCTTGCCAGAACTTTTCTTGTGGGAGTTGGGATACCCAGCTCGGATAACGAGTGGTAGCTCTACCTTGTGAGGCGATCTGGGAGCTATCTTATTCTCTGGTAGTGTGTGTGGCCCCTTTGTGTCTTGGGGGGATCAAGGGGAAGAATATTACCCCTAGCGTTCACTGGGAAGTACCAGTGAGGTCTCAGCGGTTAGCAAGCCGGAGCTGGACAGAGCGTGAGCCTAGAACAACTACCTTGGTTTTTGCACCTTCGGTTAAGGTACGCGTGTTAAATTTTTCATTGAAGTTAGTTTTAAAAAGATGTGAATTTATATGTTGAAAAAAATGTAATGGTTGTGTGGTTTTGATAATATAGAGGCCGCAGTTAATTTAAAGTTGCGTAATTTTTATTCACTGTATTTTTGTATGCTTATTTTCCGCACTCAGATGTTTACCATTCATCTTTACGTCCTGGTGAATTTTCAGTTTAGTTTTAATTTTAATTCCTTATGCCTCAGTTTAAATTAATTTAAATTTAATTATTGGTTTAATTTATTTTAAATTTTAATTCGTTGTATGTGATTCATCAGTTTGGTTTAAAGAAATCGCTTTGGTAACTATATTGTTACGTTAGATTGTGCCTAAGTAAAATGGAAATTAAAATCTCAGAATTCAGAAATTAATTCAGATTTGAGTTTATAGTCTTATGTTCGCTTGTAATTTAGAACTTAATTCCGATTCATCTAGATCCAACTCACAATGCAGTTTTCATTATAATTTTGTTTCTTTAAAAATAGGATTGTAACTACGGTCGTACTCTCCAGATGGCACAATTATAGTTGCAATCTGTTTTACAGTTAGTTGAATCAGTCCCATTTTCTTTAAGGTCTATTCTGGTTAAGTTCTAATAGCGTTCAAATAAATTATGGAATGCAAGGAATGTTTACCTTATAACAATCGATTATTAATATTTATGAACCTTTGCATGTGGTTATTAATGAAATAATTTTTGAAGATACTCATATTCTTCTTCATAAATGCTAAAGGTTGTATTAAAGATAGTAGGGGAGGATTAACCCTTGAATAAAAATGGATGGAATCTTCACTTGATTGCCTAGTTTAATTTATTATTAATTTGTATTTAAATAAGAGATTTACATGCTAAGGTTTTTGGGTTCTTGATATTATAAAGAGCTAGAGAAGTTGATATATTGTAATAGATTTTATGGATTAATAGAACCCCTTTGATGGAGAGGTATAATTGTTACTTGATGATTTTTTATATGTTTTAGGTTTTAGACTTGTAGTTGGATACTTTGGGCTTGTTATAGTCCTTATGATGGTAAACTTGTTAATGAGACCTTTCTTGGCAGTTGCGCAAATATAAAGAAGCCACTTAAGAAATGCCCCGTAAGAAAACAAGAAATCAATGTGGTTTTTGTGAAAATTAATGTAGTTACCTTGCATCTGGTTTAATTGATTGATTTGAATGTCTTTGTTTATATTTCATCATAATGTCTGATAGTTTAAGTTTTGGACTTCTGGTGCGTTAGTTGGGTGTCATGCTTGTAGGTTTATGTTATATGTCAGTTACAAGATGCTTTGCGCCTTGATGACTGTTGATGATGTTAAGTAGCATAGTTATTATATTCCTTATCTGTTTGTAATCCCTTCACTCTACTCGATGAAATATTATGATAAGTTTTTCTTGTATATGTTACTAGTGTCGCCCTTCATTATGATGTCATCAAGCAAGTTGTTGTGATCGTATTATTGTATTTACCTTCCTTTGCAATTTTTTTTTATGTCTTACGTCATTTTGGAGTCATAACAGTCAGGGCTGTTACATATGGTATCAGAGAGGGTTCGACCCGCGACTTGGGATCACTACGGCTTCCATTGATTATATACTTGATTATAAAATGTCGCTAATTAAATTGAATTGTATTCATGCAGGTAATCATGGTTAGAGGACGTCGTGGAGGTAGACGATGCAGTGCTAGGAGAGGATGCGTGACGCCTCTAGTAGCATCCATGCCCGAGGGGTCTAACCCCCAGGGAGAATAACAAGTTGTCGGGAAGGAACAAATAATTGTGGGTGATGTGGTTGGGCTGATGAGGTCCTTTCAAAGGACATCAGAGGAACTTATCATTCGTTTATATATAGATGAGGCTAGGGCACCGACACCTCTTGAGGGTCCACTGTGCGCCCTAGTCGGTACTGGTAGCATTCACCATGAACTCAAGAAGGTCAAGTTTCTCGAGTTCTTTGGTGTCACGTACGACACAATTTCCGAGGCATGGTTTGATAATATGGTGATGTGCTTTGAAATTCACGAATAGACCTCCAACATGAAGGTCCACATGGTGGTATTTCAACTAAAGGGGAGCGTTCTTCTATGGTGGAAGACGCTCCTGCCGCAACTGAACATGGTCGTTGAGGACGTGTCATGGGAACTGTTCAAGGAATGGTTCTGGAAGAGGTATATGTTTGAGGAATTCATTGAGCGACAACTCAATGAGTTCAACACCTTGTGAAAATGTGATTGTATGGTGTTCAAGTACGAGGCCCATTTCATGGAGCTTCTTCGGTATGCTCCCCACCTGAATACCGAGAAACTTAAGGTCAAAAAGTTCATTTTTGGCCTTAATGTCAACATTCGTACAAAAGTGAGGATTCTGATGCCTCAAAATTTTCATGATGTTGTCTAGAAGGCTCTCATAGCAGAGGAGGATCTCATCAGCGGGGGTCAGAGTAGGACTCCGGCGAGACCGACAAGGCTGATGACATTTGGTTTGAAACAACATCAGACACCAACTAGGAATGCACTAGGATATTGAGGCACTCCAAGAGGATTTACATTGACTACACCACGACGACCTATGCCTCAACAACTAACTCCTTATAGAAGACCACCGCACCAGCAACAGGGTCGATCGCATCAGAAACAGTTTAGGCATGTTCAGCAGAATAGACCACAGTTCCAGGCTAGTGGGCTGTCAGCTTGTACTTCAGGTACCATGAGTGCTGGACCGAAGACTAGGTGTTGGACATGTGGAGAGCCACATTACTAGTGTGACAGCGCTAAAAATAATTAAGGTAAAGGAAATCGAATAGGATGATTTTAGCTTTGTGGAAATGGTTTCAAGAGACAAATAGAAGGTTGGAAGAAAGGTTATGGGTTGTAGCCTTAATTTGGGAGAGTTTTTCATGAAGGCCAGCCTTTACGTCATGATCTTAGGGTCTTATGAATTTGTGATCAGTATGGAATGGTTGGAATCGCATGAGGCAATACTCAACTGTAAGATGAAACGATTGAGTTTGGTCGATGATAGTAAGAATCAAGCATAGAAACCAGGAAAACAAAAAATTAAGGTAAATGACAGATAACAAATCAACTGAAAACATATAAATACAATATACCTGTTGCATTTCAACATTTCAACATCATTAATATTCTTCTTCATACAACTCAACATTTGTATCATCCACATTAGAATTGATGTTGTAAGGATTGATCATATCAACATCATCATTAATGTCATCATTTCCAATCATATCATCATCTATATCATCATCAGGAACATTGTCTCGTACATTTGGTTTGACTTCTTCAAGTTCTTCATCTATAACGTCGTCGATATCATCTTCATCCAAAACATTGTCTAGAACATCTTCTTGAAATTCTATGACGTCTTCATCTTCCTCTTGGATCATATCTAACAACATATGATGAACCCCCGCTACCTAGAACCTCTGAGTAAAATACATGTTCGGATTGGCTTGGAAGAACATAGGGCTCTAATCCTAGCTCAACATTCCTTGTATTAACCATGGTAACTCTGTTAGTATGTTGATTAATAGTTCTATCAGGATCACATTCATTCATTTGTATCATGTACCATTTGACATTGAAAAGAACTAATTTGAAGGATTTAATGTCACACTCAAGTATATCATCCAAAAACCCATAGTATTGATTTTCATAGATTTCTGGATGTCTGTCACTTCTAGAGGAAACATAAGTAACCTGAAGTACTACAGTTATCCCACTGTCATAAGTTTTCATATTTTCATCCAATTTTTTGATGCGAAATTTGCGGCCATTGCACCACATAACCTTATGGTGTTTCAAATGAAATATGCCAGACATGTAAAAAATACATTTTCAATTGATAAACATATTTATACTTGGAAATTATGCAAATTTATAAGAAAAAAAAACTGCCATATACATCAATATAATATTAAAAATAAATAAATAGTATGGGTGAATATGCTTGCATGTTTATCTTTTAAACCATATGCTAAATCAATTTCCCTCTGTGTAAGATTGATATCTCCTTTACGTTCAACTTATTTGACCAATGTAGCCACACCATACCATGATAATCTACCATTATTAGATTGTATACATCATTCAATCCATACATTCATCCAATCAATATTGTTTGAAATGTATAAATGTATTGCTTCCCACTCTCAACCAACTATATTAAAATAAAACAATTCACATATAATCAATTACCATGGTATACCTTCATAATAATGGATTATGCAGGAAGACTAAAAATTAAATAAGTACGATATACATAAAAAAAATGTATTATAAATCAATACCATCTACTTACATGTCACTTTCCTCATTCTACCCTTCCCCAATAGGTGCTCCCCTTAAAATTTGTTGATGGAGTTTACATCCCGAATGCGATCCACATTAATACTTGCAACTATATTAAGAAGATATTGAGTAATATAAAACATGGTTTGATATACCATATATCCCTCTACCATATAACCCTTAAGACATGCTCTTTGTATAACCAAAGCCTTCAATGATTTTAGGTACCTCTCAACCATCAACATTGACCTTGTGTGTACACGTCCACACTTTTCAATCTCCTCAACTTGGTGTACGAGGTAGTTTTCTTGTGCATTGAAAAATGTTGGAGGTAAATACTTTTGCATTTCACACATTAGACGAGGAATTTGTAACCTCCAATACTTTATATCTTATTTATATATTTCTTTAGATGACAACCATCTATAAATGATGCAAGAAAATCACTTGTTTCAACAAAAAAGTATATATTACTACATTACAAGTAAAACACATGCAAACAAATAAAAGTTGTACAATGATTTTTGTTTTTTTTGTAAATAAATTTTTTGTATTACCTTAGAGAGCTGATAAAC
This sequence comes from Picea abies, assembly GCA_900067695.1. NCBI lineage: Eukaryota > Viridiplantae > Streptophyta > Pinopsida > Pinales > Pinaceae > Picea > Picea abies. The sequence goes on from CBVK0100020898.1 coordinate 21,357, forward strand.
TAGTACATATAACCAATATTGTAGCTTTAAACTAGTACATATAACCAATATTGTAGCTTGTTCTTCCAAATAGATGGAAACCAGAACTGGATACAAGCTTGTAAAAGCATCCATGTTCAAAGTGATATACATAAGTTTTTATCAACAAAAATGTGAAAGCTATACACTGGCCATGGGCCTGCCTAATACTGTAACTATGACTAAAATGAACAAAAGACATGACATGAGAGAACTCAAGCACTGGAAGAACCGAAGTGCCCATCATTGTTTGAGGGGTGATGCCAAGCTGGAGAGAATGCATACATTTGGAAGTAATTCAGGCACCTGCTTTTGGCTGGCTCACTTGAAAGAGAGTCGAATAAGGAATCCAACCTACAACAAAGGATGGTCTGACAAAATATCTGGTCTGTAGCATCCTTCCTCAGGTTGAATATCAACTGCAATTAATCATCTGAGAATCTGATTGGTGGGGCGTCATGACTGATGTTTCTACACTGGGGTTGGGTTTGAATTCTAGAAAGAATATTCCTAAAGCCAATCATCATGTAAAGCAGGAGGAGTATCTTCCATGACCTTACATCCCCCCACACCCAAGTTGGGGGAAACACCAAGGATTTGAAATGAGAGGGATGTAAGTCTGTGGAAACTATCAAATGAGAGTCTAGAGGAGACTGGGGGGGAACCATAGGGAACTCTTCTTCAATGAAAACCAAAATTCTATCATCCCTTCTCCAATTTTGATTTGTGAGGAGAGAATCCATAAAGGGAAAACCAACGAGGGAAGGGCCAATGGAGGGCAGTGGAGTTGGTGAAGAAGAAGGACTCGTTCGAATCCTATGATCCATAAAGCTATAATAAGTAGGGCCACGTTTTATCTTCCCTCTCTTGTGTAAAATTTTGGTTGCAAGGAAATCAAAGGGGAATGAAAATCAGAGAGCTACGTGCCAAAGGGAAACCAATGAGGGATAAGGAGACCACACATAGAGCTCGAACAAACTGAAAATTCCAAATGATAAGACTTACCTGCAATAAGTTTCCCAAGCCATTGATGGGAATAACCATTATAGTTGAATGGAGATCCTTCGACTTCCTCATACCAGTCTGGTGGCAGGCATGCACTCATATCAAACGTTGCATTAAATTTCCCATGTTGCACAAGCTAACCTCCACCATGGTCTCACTAATTCATTTCATTTGACTGAATAGAGGGGGGAGTGTGGCGACTAGCTGCATTAACTCTGCTTGATGCATGTTGAATAGCTGTCACCCCACCCGAGGGATTTGTACAATGAATTAAACAAATTACACTTTGCATAAAAATTGCCACTTACCTCATGTATTTTCCAAGATCGTATATAACTTGTTTGACATTGTTGTCAAAGTTGTTTGGGAGAGATAGAAGTAGAACATACTGTAACATAAAAAATGAATCATTATTTATTCCCAAATAAGTAGAATAAAAAACAAGCAAGATGTTTCACCAATATAGAAATATATACACCAAAATAATTACCTTAATCAAGGTATGCCAATCATGAGTTTTTACCCCACCTAATTCACCTTTGTTTGTTAGGATATTCTTGATGTTTGAAGAAATCCAGTGGGAAAGTTAATTTTCTCAATAACCTCTTTTACATCCTTTATTTGATACTATGTCAATAACCATGGAAGGGCGCTTATATTTTGGTCATCTGCATCATTATTTGAATGAATCACACTTTGAATTGCATGATTGGCCTCCTTAATGTTATTACAAATCTTCAAAAAAAAATCTTTGTCACCTTCCATACAAGACTCACCATAACGTTTCTGTTATATTCGTCCCAATGTGCATTGTATCAAACAAATGAACAATTTATAAGTTCTCATAGTAGGGGAGCCTACTGAATTGTACGGGATAATTTTTCATTCCTCATGGAAGCGCCCCATTATTAATGTCTTCATGACAACCTTCAAGGTGAAGCATATAAATTAAAGATATTACAACAATACTTGTCAATTAGTACAATGAACAAAATGCAATAAAAATACAAAATATTCCAAACATTTCATGTATCATATATAGATGATTTGATCCAATATACCTTGATGATTTCTATGATATTGCAACTTCCATAGATTTGGTTTCATTCTCTGTGGTTTTAATCAAGTCTCTTCTTTCCCATTGAAAATATGTTTCTTGGTACTTCGATACCTATGGTTCTTAGAGTGGAAGTTCCTATACTGATCAAACACCTCCTTTCCTAAACTTCTTGAATGACGAGATTTCATCTTAGGACCACAAATTGGACATGGAAATTTACCCTTTGTTCGAAGACCTGCAAGAGATGGATTAAATTTTGTATCAATTATTCAAATTATGTTCAATGAAGGTATTATATAAAAAAATGCATGATATGAACTTCATAAAATTAAACATTATATATTAAATTGTACTATAACATTATAACATACCATAGAAATGTGTTATCCTTGGGACATTTTGAATTTTACATACAAGCATTGCATGGAGTTAAATTCCCTTTGCACACCTACTGGTCTAGAGATATCATACATAGTGATTCCCTTCCATAACTCTATTAACTCATCGACCCCCTTCCATAACTAGTAGGTGGGACCCCCTTATAGACTAGAGGCGCAAGAATAAACATATCACACATTTTTTTGCTACTATTTTGATGTTGCCTACACAGTCCTACGTGGATGATGATGCAGTCTTGGTTTCATGTTGACATAGTAACAGGTGGATGATGCATTTTATGGAATGATTCTTGCGATCCAAAGTTTTTTTTTTTATGATGGACATGTATTTACGGTTGCTATGATTTAACCATGCCACTAATCATTGTGATCGATTACCTAGCCACACATATGCAAGAGATATATTAGTGATAACATAATTAAAACAAAGAAAGAAAAACCTATGAAAAAATCCTAAAGGGAAAGGATCTATGTTTCTGCTAGGATAAAAGGTTATATGCAAATTCGAATTGAAAAGTAAAAGGATGTTGGTGTTAGCCCTAACTATTATACTATGGTTGGTTAGTGGCTATGCGATTTTCATTAGATTTTATTTGAGCGCATATAACATTGCAATAGGTATGATGGCATAGAACTTGGAAAGGGTTAATGTGTAAATGTTTGGGTGGCACACTATGCAAAGGATGTTGTTGCAGATTTCAAATGTTTGGGCATTGAATACATGGTTTCATTGATTGGTGAATGTTTGGATGTCTCGTACTTCAAATTGAATAGGCCAGGATATGGAAGCGATGTGAATTTACTACACATCACTCCATACTCCCCCTATTGATCGTCACCCTAGCATTGTTCCTTGTTGCATTTTCGGTCTATTGGTTGTGAAGCTCCACATTTCAGGCTCTTGGAAAGAAGAAGGCTCGGCCAAATCACAATTTTAAGATTTTTGTTACAGGTATGGTACTTTTTCTCTCCATCCATAAAATATTATCTGTGTATGAACAAATAATGGCTTAGTAATGCTTGGATTTGTGTGTTCCTGAGAATTTCGATTGTGTAAATGCGTGTTATTTATCTATGAGATGACTTTAAAATGTTTCGGATTGCAAGAAAAAGAATTGGGTTTTGTTTAAGTTGTGCATTGACCGGTTGCTTGGTGGGTTTAATATCATGATGGGTCTATGTGGATAATAAGTTAATGTGGTACATATCGCTCTGTATTAATGGTGGAAGGTTTCGTTATGTGTATTACCATCGGTTGTTCCCTCACAGTTATGATTGTAACCCTTATCTAGTCGCATTCAGGTGCAATTCGGTTGTTGTGTTATTTCTTCAAACCCAGAGTCATGGTCGTTGGCTCACTCTTAGTGTTATTTCACCGAAGTATCCCAAGATCCAGTCTTGGGGTGTCCATAACATTAATATGTACTATATGGTTGTGGGGTGATACTAGTTATATCTCAACATTATGATGTATGTGTCACTGGTATTGTTGTCAGGTTGTTTGGCTCTTAAGGAAGTGGACATAGAGTATATATCTCTGTGTGTTCTTTTAATAACTGTCACTGTTCAAATAACTTCGCCTCTCCTCTACAAGTGATAAACGCACTATGTGCACTGGATTTTTTACCCTACCCGTCTTTTCTTTCCTCGGTGGCTAACTATTGGTTTTGTTGCCTAGAATGGGAGTAATAAGAAGACTCCGTGGCTTACTGTTGTGTCTGTTTCGAAAGGTATTTTTTCCTATGGTTGATAAGTATATGAAGACCTCTAATTATATGTTCTATTGTTAAAATATGATCACTCTCTTTATCATCTTCCTTCATTTGTTTTCGATAGATCTCGATTTGGATTTCCAACTGTCTTTTCTCCCTTCGAGCACCTTTTTGGTTGTCAAATATGAGTTTATTAGTGGAATGGTTATGGAGGTTTGTCGTCAAGTCTTTGTCTCATATTTTTATGATAAAATTGGTTGAACAGTTACAAATGGGAACATAAAATTATATACAGTCGAGGGTTGTCTTGTTTTCGTTATGATTTCACTCACTGTGTTTTTACAACGTGGTCTTAATTGCAATTGGAAACACCTTTGTGTTTTTCTAGGCTCGATAAGGGTTTTGGATAATTGTGAAAATGGTGTCTATGTGTAATTGACTATGTTCTCCTTGTATATATTATTGGATCATCGTACAAATTATCAATGGTTATATCAATAGTGACAAGGCTCAGGTTTTATGTTGACTGTGGTTTCATTGCAACACCTTGTTGATTGATATGATGAAGACTGTGTGTAATCAAGCATATTTTGGAACTCTGTTCGTATTTGAAAAAATGACCCATGTATATTTTAATTGGGCCCGATTGTAAATTGGTAGACAATGGATGTTTATTATTATAATGATGCATTATGGGATAGAGGTTGAGCATATTGTTGTGCATTTTCTTTAAATTATTAAAAGGAAAGAAAATAAATAAAAGATCAATGCTTTCTTAACAGGTCTGTTGAAATGAAAAGTTGTTTTGATTATGAATTATGGTTACACAGACTGATATGAATTGAAGAATTATGGGAAATTTAAATGTTACAACAAACAATTTGATATATAGTAAATGTTGGTGTGGTGTTGGTTATTTTTGGATTGATTTTAGTACAAAGTTATGATTATTGATTACTTAATTTGTTTTATGAACAATATCCATTAACTTCCCCTCCATTCTCTCACTTTTTCACACATTATGAATCCCCTCACATTCCCAGATTCACTTTGCACGCCCCATTCTTAATATTAAATTATAATTAAAGGGAAACTCTGCATTATAGCAATTAAAGGATGACACAGAGATGGGTTACCGTTGATATGTTTTGTTATTACAACACAATTGATTGTTTAATGATTTGTTAAGAAGTAGTCATGATATACTCCCTTTCATTTTATCACTTTTCTCTCAATACAACCCCCTCAGATATTCCATAACCCTTATTCACCCCCTGTTCATTGACAAGTACTAAACAATTTTTATGGGTCTAATGTGTTGTTGAGCCAAACTTTGTTTCATATTTAAAGAGATGCAATGTATGGTTTGATTAAGAATCTAGTTTCTAATAATATATGCATACAGGAATGAGCTTCTTCAGTAGAGGAAGTCATGGCCGAAATAACAAGGTAAAAGGAAATTGGAATAGAGGCCCTAGAAGGCCAATATTTTCAATACATTTTGATGCAGACCCACAAGAGTTAAACCAACTCTTCCAAGCTAGATTTTTCAATTGGATTGGACAAGGGGTGGTCCAACCTAGGCTAGAAAGGCCTCCCTTCCAAGCTCAACATGTCCCTGGTATCCCAGTTCCCCCTTATGTCTCATTACAACTTGAAGTCCCTGAAAAATGACAGATGGAAAGAGATTGTTCACACAATAGTCTCCCAACATCGTGGTTGGCCCAATTTGTCTCTACCTGCTCCTCCTCCACCAGTTAACCCAATTGTCCAAATTTCCCCTGCACACTCACCTGTACAGTCTTCCCATGCAAGCAAGATATTGAAAACCGAAGCCGACCAGACACATGATAAAGGAAAATCTGTTGTTTCCCCCTCCTATCCCTCAAGTGATTTCGCCAAATCCATTTCATCCCGCATGCACTTGAGAGATGACTTCTCTCATGTTATTAGTGAGATAAAGCCTAAAGGCTCCACACAACCTAAGGCTAATTCAGAGAAATTAAAGGGATACAACACCAACAAAGGGAAAATTACCTCCCAAATTGACAAATACAGTTTTTGAGTATATTTATTTATTGATTGTTGAGAACAATTGACTGCTGAAGATTTTGGACAACACACTATTTTTGGATATTTTGGATATTATATTTTTTGGATATGGTTTAAAATTAAGTTTTCCCCTAAACTAATAGTTAGTTGAGTTTTAGTTAACTTAACTAAAATAAGTAGTTGAACTACTTCAACTAATTTTCATTGCTTAAAGGAAAAAAGAGGAGGGGAATAGAAGGAGAAAGCATACTAAGGTCTGCTTTTGAGTTTTATTGAGATAGTTCAGTTTTCATTCATTATTTAATTCATTAAAATCCTAATTCTCTTTTATGACAACATGGTCCTATTGTAGATAACAAGATTCAAGGTTGAACTACATCATTCAGACACTTGTTTTTCAGAGTTTTTGAGCTATATTTGATAGTATGTGTAGACTTGTACTTTTATGAATTAATTTTCATGATTGATAAAGAATATTGTGCAGAGTCAAGTCGGAAGCAATTTGTGGCAAGATGATCCATATTTTAAAGTTCAATTTTTTACTCTCTGCCAGAAGTCCTTTTGTATGGTTTTCATCGGGGACATATAAGTTTGACTTTGGTCCAAACTCCATTAGGGATTTTTGTAAAGAGAACGATTCTTTTGATTTATTGGAATGAAATAAGAGATTGCTATTTTGTCTCATCTGTGTTAAATTGTGACTTGGTATTTTTTCTTTCGTCTCCACATTTACTTTTGCATCTGTTATATTCATAAAATTATATAAAGATATTGAATTTTACAACAATCTTTTATTATTTAAAATTAGCCTAAGCCCTTGTAACTAATATTGTGGATTAGGAAACAAATTTTGAGGTAAACATAGGGTGATATTCCCATTTATCTTTCCTTAGACAAGAAATATCTGAAAAATGCTTGAGTAAGATTATTTCATATATTTTCCTCAACATTTATTTGGCGACCATACTAGGGAGATATCCCATATCTCTCTGGTTGATTTTTATGCTAGATTATCATTGAATATATCTATTTTTATGATATTTATTGTTTGATTGATTCATTTCTTAATGACTGTACCTATTGCAAGGCGCCCTAATATTGAGCCTGGTCTTCAAGATCAAACCAACATTGCTTTAATTTTGTTTAATACCATCTTAGATACAACCAATACCTAGGTTGAGCTTAATCGCTCATGGGCAACAATTGAACAAGACATAAGTGCCCAAGAACATTGGGAAGCTAGGAAAAGACAACTTAGGAATCAACCACAACCTTCTTTTTTCCTTCAATTTTGATCTTCTTTTCATGTCCTTAGACCCTTGTTTTTCTAGGAGAAGAAGAGGTTTATCACCGAAAATTAATCCTATTGATGAAATAGGAAGAAGGAACGTTGTGTTATCAACCCAACAAAGTGATCTAAGGAGAACCTTGTCTGATTCATCTTTCTCTCCCTTACCTATCATCCAAAACATGGAATCTAGTGGTGGATCTAGTGGCACTAGAGGTGCTTCTTCATCTCATTCTTCAACTTCGCTAGTGATTGGTAGCTTGTATATTCACCAAGTCCCTATCCAATCTACCACAAACCCCACCAAAGTCATTAAAAAGTATGGGATTTTTCAGTTTGAAGAATATGCTACAACTACCCCGTGGCATGTTTCCTCCCCTCTTAACCTAGCACCTGCTACTTGTCCACTTCCTAAATTCAAAGAGCATCTCCCTAGGTTTCTAGGGAGAAACACTGTCACTACAAATGAACACTTAGTGGCATTTTCTAATGCCTATCACAACATAGGAGCCAATGACAATGATACTTGTATGCGTCTGTTTGTGAATTCCCTTGAAGGGAAGGTTGCGACCTATTTCTTTGATCTCCCTCCTAAGGTTTTATCTACCTGGGAAGAGTTAGTCTATTGGTTCAAATATACTTATGGGCAATCCAAAATCTCAGACAAGTAGTTACGAGAATACAATAACATCGCTTATAAGGAAGGTGTGACTATCAAGTCCTTCAACTTGCGTTTCACCAAGTTATACAATCAAATCACTGAAATCATTTGAACACCAAACCAAGCCTCTTTCATGCATTAATATAATGCATTACCTCCCCCCTATCATCACAAAATTGAGTAAAAGGCCATTTATAACCTTGGTTCCGCTCTGCATACTTGTTTAGAGTATGAAGAACAGCTTGAAAGAACAAGTCATCCTAAGGGAGACTGAGTTAAATAGACAGACATGTCTGCCCTCTTACATCTTATACAAGACAAGAATAATCGACTGATAGCATATGAATGAAAAGGAAATGTCCCCTCTCTTACCCCTGGAGCTTCATCTTCTTCTGCACCACCCTTTGGAAATCCAAATGAAAATAATTTTCAGCCTAAAGCTACCATGCCTCGTAGTTGGTGTAACTTTTATGAGGAACACCATGAGGAAAGTACATGTGAGTTAAAGAATAATTCCAAAGATAAAATATTTTGCAAGAGACTTGAAACTACCACCTCTATCCTAGACTTTGTAGAGCCAGAAGATGTCATGATCATAAATACTAGGAATAAATCCTATGCTCCCAAAATAAAATATGATCCTCCCCGCACTTCTTCTAGCCCAATATCATCTTCACCAGTTGATACTGTTCAGGCTCCTAAGGCTCCTAACAGTCAAGGAACTACCTCCCCTCTCCCCTCTTCCAAATACAACATTCTAAATCAGTTGGCCAACATCAAAGTAGATGCAACCCTTTTGGACATGGTTTCCATCCCCGAACAATAGAAGCATCTAAAAATTTTCATGGAAGGAAAATATTTCGTTGTAGCCAACCTCTCTGAAGAGGTAGATGAAGAGGATTCATCTGTAAATAATATGATCCTCCCCGCACTTCTTCTAGCCCAATATCATCTTCACCAGTTGATACTGTTCAGGCTCCTAAGGCTCCTAACAGTCAAGGAACTACCTCCCCTCTCCCCTCTTCCAAATACAACATTCTAAATCAGTTGGCCAACATCAAAGTAGATGCAACCCTTTTGGACATGGTTTCCATCCCCGAACAATAGAAGCATCTAAAAATTTTCATGGAAGGAAAATATTTCGTTGTAGCCAACCTCTCTGAAGAGGTAGATGAAGAGGATTCATCTGTAAATAAAGTAGGTGTACATAAATTTAAATACCTTGTAAAAAAACCCCCCATTTTATATTTCTGTAAAGATTAGGGATAAGATTTCCCATCGTTGCCTCATTGAAAGCGGTTCGGGCCCAAGTGTAATGTCGAATATTATTATGGAAGAGCTAGGCTTGTCTTGTACAAATGAAAACACCAGAAGCATTCTCTCTTATAATAGTCTACAAAAAATGACCATAGGTGAAATCAAGGACATGACCTTGGTTTTGTGCACGCACCCTGAAATAAGGACAACCCTTAATATTTAGGTAATCTATATGGTAGTAAGTAATTACTCGATCATCCTAGGAAGATATTGGAAAGATTTGATGGGTGGATACCTCTCACTCGACGGGACACACTTATCCATTCCTTGAAATGGTAAACACATCATAGTCCTCAGAGAGGGAATAATTTCACCTTACATTGAAAGTGTCCCACAACCTAATGTAAATTATATCGAGGAGGACCTAGGAGTGTATTCCATCTTTTCCAAGGAGGAAAACACTACCTTGGAACAAATAAACTTAGATGACAGGATGTTGCATATGCACTTTGAAGGTTCATGCCCCAATGAAGGAAACTGAGCTGGTATTATATTTTACTCTCCTGTGGGAAAAGTTCATAATTTTTCCTATAGGTTAGAGTTTTCTTGCACAAAGAATGTCATTGAATTCGAAGCATTATTGTTAGGCATTGAAAATGCCTATAACCTAGGTTGTGTTCACCTTACAATTTTTGGGGATTTCGAGTTTGTTGTGAACCTTTTATGTAAGATATACTCTTCTAGCAACATGTTAATGAAACACTACACCCAAATTGTTTGGGAACTTATCTCGAACTTACTATCTTTCAACATCACTCATGTTAAAAGAGAATTGACCTCAATGGATCATCGATTAGCTGTTTTTGCAGCCTCTCCTAATCGTCAAATTCGACCACAAAGATCTGATTGTAATTTTAAATCTCTGTATCATCCACATATCCCTGACAATATAGAATCATGGCAGGTCTTTGCTAGTGATGATATCATCTATGTTTTCATTCAAAATTAACCTTATAATCCTAAGGAAATTATATCAATAGAAGATAACAAGATTCCTAAAGTCTTGAATCCTCTAGAAAGTTCATTTTCATTGAGTGATATAGGAAACAAAGAGAAACATAAAGAAGAGGAGTCAAAATGGAAAGTGGGTGAAACCATTTCCTTGAACATTAGAACACCCAATTCTCTAAAGAAAGTTAAAATAGGTGCCCAATGTTCTGATGAAGAAAAATTGAAGTTCGCCAGACTGCTTGGTGAATTTCAAGATGTTTTTTCTTGGTCTTATGAGGATATTCGTGGTTTTGATCCTTCTCTTATACAACATTTCATTCCTATCAAGGAGGGCATAAAACCAATTAGGAAAAAACAAATACCCATTAAACTTGCACTGGAAGCGACTATTCGAAAGGAGTTGGAAAAACACTTGAAGGTTGGGATCATTTTTCCGGTTAAGTATTCATAATGTGTTTCTAATTTGGTTCCCGTTCGGAAAACAACTGGTCAAATCAGATTATGAATAGATTTTCAAGCATTGAATCAGGATAGTATAACATATCACTTTCCTCTCCCTAATATGGAAATGATTTTGCAGCAGGTTGCAGGGTCACAGATGATGTCCTTACTTGATGGTTTTTCTGGTTACAATCAAATCAAGGTAAAAAGGGTAGATAAATATTAAACCAATTTTATTACTCGTTGGGGCACTTTTTCTTATGAACATGTGCCTTTTGGATTATCTAATGCAGGTTCCACTTTTCAAAGAGCTATGCAGATAGATTTTGATGATTTGATCGACAAGATTATTTAGATCTATCTTGATGACTTAACTGTGTACTCTAAAAACCGATCAGATCATTTTGGTCATCTTAAAAGACTTCTCATGCGATGTAGCAAATTTGGCATTTCTCTAAATCCTTCTAAATATATTTTTGACGTTACCAAGGGAAATCTCCTTGGATACATTGTCTATGATTCATGAATAAGAATTGATCCTGAAAGGATTGTTGCTATCCTAAGTCTACCTGCTCCCACTTCCATGAAGGAGGTTCAATATTTTATGGGGGTTATTAACCTTGTCCATAGTTTTGTTTCTAATTTTGCTGTAATGGTCAAACCAATTCATAATATTCTTAAGAAAGATCATTCCTTTTCTTGGACAGATGATGTCGATAATTCTTTTGTAGGGATTAAGAAAGAAATTAGTTCCGCACTAGTTCTGGTGAAGCTAGATTTTGAGAAGGAATTTATGATATATACTAATGCCACAGAGGAAGTAGTTTCTACTATCCTCGTGCAAGGTGATGACCAAGGTAACGAAAAACCAGTGGATTACATGAGTCAAAGCTTGTATGATGATGATTTTAAATATTCTTTTATTGAAAAACATGTTTTCTCTCTTGTTAAAGTTGTTGAAAAATTTCACCACTTCATCTTAGGTAAGCATACGTTGGTAAAATTCCCTTTACCTGCTGTCATGTTTTTTCTCTCACAAAATTATCTTTCAGGGAAGCTTGCACATTGGCTTTCCAAGATCCAGTAGAACGATTTAACTACCATGACTTCTAACACCATGACTTATCCCTTCACTTAGCTTGGCATGCTGAAACTAGTGAAGAAATTGATGAACATGATAGTTATTTATCAACACTGCTCTACATTGATAATCAAATCCTTCTTGTGTCTGAACATCCTTGGTATAGAAATTTGGTTTATTATTTGTAAAATCAAATATGTCCAGATAACTTAGACACTCATCAAAGAATAAGGCTCCATCTCGAATCTGCTAGATACATCATTATAGGAGACTTCTTGTTTAGAATATTTGTCGATGGTATGTTGCTTCGTTGTGTAAACAATGAGGAAAAACATAAACTATTACAAGAAACTCACGTTTCTCCAAATTATGTTATTCACGTAGGAGGTCATTTTTCTGCTAAAGCCACTGCTTTTAAGATTATCAGAAAATGATACTATTAGCCTTCAATCTTTTGTGATTCTTATGATTTTTATATATCTTGTGACAAGTGCCAAAAATTTGTTGGGAAAGAACGCCTTTCAGCCATGCCATTACAACCTGTCCTAAATTTGTTGGGAAAGAACGCCTTTCAGCCATGCCATTACAACCTGTCCTCCCGAACTTTCCTTTTTCAAAATGGGGTTTGGACTTTATTGGTCCTATTAATCCTCCGTCTTCAACAAGACAAGTCTTTATCTTGAAAACCACATACTATTTGACAAAATGGTATGAATTTGTCCCACTTAAACATTCTATAGATGATCAGGTGATTTCTTTCCTTGAAAATAATATTTTTTCTAGATTTGGTCTTCCTTTGGAAATTATTACAGACAATGGCCCAAATTTTATTTCTGCTAAGATGACCTAATTTTTAGATAAGTTGGGGGTTAAAATTTTTACCTCATCATCTTATTACTCCCAAGGAAATGGGCAGGCCAAGTCTACCAATAAGAATGTGGTCAGAATTATCAAAAGGCTCATTGAAGATAAGCCTCGTTAATGGCACACTCTCCTCACTTACACCCTTTGGGCTGATCGAACCACCACCAAGGTGAGCATTAGTTGCACTCCTTTCCAACTTGTTTATGGTCAAGAATCCATTCTACCTACTGAGGTAGAACTTTCCTCCTTAAGGTTAATGGTACAAGTTGAAGAATTAAATTCTTCTGATGTTTCTCAAAGGATGAATGCACACCTAGCTTTAGAGGAGTAAAAGACGTTTGCCCTGGGTAATATAAAGAAAAGACAACAGACTGTTAAAAAATATTTCAACAAGAGTGTCAAAGATGTCAAGTTTAAAGTCAATGAAAAGGTATTGTTGTGGGATTCATCTCATGCTGATAGGGGAAGACATTCAAAGTTTCAAAAATTATGGCTGGATCCTTTCAAGATCGCTTTTGTCCTAGGTGAAAATTCTTATATTCTAAAGGATTTACAAGAGCAATTGTTTTCCTACAGCACTAACGGTTCCCATCTAAAACATTACGTGGAACCAACTTGAAGAGTTTAATGCTGTTTGGATTGTTTCTATATTTTAGTAGTTTTGCATTTCTTCTTTCACATTAGTAGTTTTCATTTTTCAGCTATTTCTTTTTTTGTCATTTCATTTATGCTTATTTCAATTTTGTTGTTTCATTTCTGTTATGGCATTTCTTTCTTTTTTTCTTTTGACTTCAATTTTTGTCAAAAATAAAATGTTGGATCAGTTTTTCCACAATAACACTTCTGCAAAGTATTGTTAATCAATAACAATCAAGATTACACAGTTTTTATGATGTTCCCCTTTAAGGCATCATTGAATTTGTTATCTGCTTTCATTATTGTTTTATGAGATAGTTGGTTACATCCCTCTTCTGCTTTCCATTTCTTCATCCATTTCGAAATTCAAAATAGCAATTTCAGAAAAAATTTCTCCTTGAAGTCAAGAGAAAATTTTAGTTGAATGATTATGCTTACAGGGATAAACCCTCTCATACTTAACACTTTCCATGAGTTATTCCCAAATTCCCAGTCATTTTCCCATTAAATCCA
>CBVK0100020899.1:0-35351 GCA_900067695.1 Picea abies
CTCTTCCGATCTCACCTAACGGTAGAAGTTATTTTTAGGGTTTTTTACCCTAGAAGGAAACCCTGTTTTATGAGGGAATTGTATTGTGGTTGTGTATTATTGAGACTATTGTATTATGAGAGAGGAGATTGTGAGAGAAAGAAGAGGAAGTTACATCGAGTGTGTTTTAGGTTGTATCCCTTCATTTCACTGGATAATAAAAAGGAAGGACTTGTCAATTTCTCTGGTGGACATAGACCACACTGGGTAAACCACGTATATTCGTGTCTCTATTGTATTGTGTATCTTTTGTGTTTTATTTCCACATTTGTTTTATTTTATTGCTCCACGATCCTACTTTTATAACAAGAGTTTCCAAGGAAAGACATTTTTTTTGTGTCGATTCATATCCAATTATGTCAAAATCACAAAAGGCTTGATGTGCCATTTTGAAAATGGAGTTTCTTTTACATGGGATGAGTATTCACAACAATCATTTGATGCCTTGGAAAAGGCCATGGTGTCTACCCCGTTGTTGAGTCGACCAGATTGCAACCAAGACTTCCTTTTATATCTAGTAGTATATTAATCAACCATCGGTATGGACTTGGTTCAGGAGGATGATTTACACCAAGAGCATGTGGTGTACTATATAATAAAATTCCTTATTGGACCTAAGTTACAATACTTTCACATTGAAAAAATGGTCTTTGTAGTAGTCCATGTTGCCTAAGGAATTCTACATTATATCCATCATTGATGCATGATAGTGATTGTAGATGTTTATCCCATGCATCATATATTGTCCCAAGGAATAATCATAGGTGAGTATTACAAGTGGATAGTAATATTGTAAGAATTTGATTTAGAGTATGCATTTTCCAAATCGAAGAAATCATTATCTTTCACATAATTAATGTTAGAGTTACCTAGAGATAGTGAGGAATAGTTTGAAATTGGGTAATTAACCAAAAAAAAAAAAATATTCCTCAATGCCTCTTCCAATATGTGGTATGGAGATATCTTGGTATATCTCTAGTCTTAAAGGTGCCATTCTCCCCTCTGTCTAGATGAGAATTAATGCATTTTCCATCATGCAAAAAGATACCTCATTATTGATGAAAATTTGTATCATCGAGGGGTTGACTTTATGTTATGTCAATGTTTGACTCATGAACAAGTAGAGAATTTTTGTAATGACTGTCACAATAGAGTGTGTGGTGGTGACCTATCTGGGTTGGCCACAACTCATAATATTTTGCACGTAGGGTATTTCTATCCTTCTATTTTTAAGGATTGTGTGGAAGTAATGGAGAAATGTCATCCTTGTCAAGTTTTCACAAAAAAATGCACACACATCCTGTGCCTTTATTCCTTGTTGTCACCATTGACCCCTTTGCAAAATTGGGAGTTGATTATACAACATGTCATCTAGTTTTGAAAAAATTTCATAAGTATATTATTGTGGTGGTGGACTACTTCACTAAGTGGGTCGAAGATATGCCTACATTCACAACTGATGGTGAAACAACTAGTCTATTCATATTCAATCATGTCACCAATAGGTTCAAAGTGCTTAGAGAAATTGTCACTAACCATGGATCTAATTTTTAGAATAAAATGATGATGGATCTAGTAGCCAAGTTGGGGTTCAAGGAAGAACACTCATACCCTTAATATATTTAGGTGAATGGAAAAATAGAAGCCATTAACAAGGCTTTGAAAACTATTCTCTAGAGGATGATTAACAAGAGTAAAATCAATTAACACTTAATATTTTTTTCTGGCTCTATGGGCATACCAAACCTTAGTCAAGACTACTATTGGGTTCACTCCATTCCATCTTGTCCATGGAGTGGATGTTATCTTACAAATTGAATGTGAAATTTCTTCATTGAAATTAGTTTTTGAGCTCTTGCTTGACACAAATTTTGAGGAAGAGTTCCTCATTTACCTAGAACCGCTTAATGAACACTGCAGAGATGTGACTACCATGAATGAGGTCTACCCTTAGTAAGGGATATTGTGAGCTAGAAGACTACAACAACAATTTTTTGAATGGACCTCGCAATGGTCTCTATATAAATAGGTATTACACCTAGATAGAAATTTTAGGGAAATGCCCTTGTACATGTTGTCTAAGAGTAGTTTTTTTTCTTTGGTTTTGTTTTATATTTGTTTTTGGTTTTTGGTTTTTGGTTTGTGCTTACCATGCTTTGTTCTTGGTTGGAATATGTCGTTATACTTGCATGTTTCTATGGGATTTGTAGATGGTGCTATTCCTTACACTCAGATCGTTGCTTCCATGACTTGGGTGATTTATTCTCCCACGAGTCAACTTGTGAACTTAGGAGGGTTTTTTATTGGTCCTACAACCAATAACATTGTCTTTTATAGCGCAATCATTGAAATATTATCAAAATCCATTTCATTTGGCATTCAAAATATGGCAGTTCACTTGGATTCACAGTTGGTAGTGTTACAATTGAATACGTTTACCGTGTTCGTGATCTTGTTCTTCTAAGGAAGTATTTACAATTGAGGTTTATTGAATGTTATTCTAAATTTATTACATACATTCATGTTCCAAGAAGATTTAATGATGTCACTAATGCATTATCAAATTATGTTTTATATTGACATTTGTTACATTAATATAATAATCATAGCATGCATGTACGTTCTCATGAAAAAATGATCACATTAATTTTTTTCACAAATAAGTAGGAAAAGAAAAACCATGTGTGTGTGTGTGTGTAAACCATCATCATGTCTGAAATGTGAAAAGTTATATATAAAATATGGCTTCCCATCCCTTGATGTTATAGTAGAGATTTACAAATACAAAATGTATATATAAAAGGGCCTAGTTGTAATATCCCAATTTTACTCCTTGAAATGTTTGTAATTAAAATTTTTAAACGTAACTTTGCATGGATACTTTATTTCTCCTATACTAACACTATGGGGTAGATATACCATGGTGCTATGAATATTATAAGCATTTTATTTTTGCAGTCAATAAATAAAAAGACCAAGATCAACAGAGCATGAGCGCTTAAAGGGGTTATGATACCAAAAGCACATATCTTGTGTTACCTTGAACCTTAACTCATTTCAAAATATGATTTAACAAGTTAAAAGAGGTAAAGAATAATGGAGGAAACAAATTCCTCAATCTAGGCTACAACTTCCTAAAATTTAACAAGTTGTCTTCTCTACATTCTTGGAACTAAGAATAAGTTGAGTTGGAATTCTCTTGTTATCATTCATGCATGGAGAAATTTGAATGGGAGAGGGGAGGTTGTTAAAAAGACAAGGATCAAATATTTTTAGGGAGATCAGATAGTATAAAAAGAGAGTTATTCTATATATAACAAACAAACCATCAAATTGATCCATTAGATATGGAAAAAGTGCTAAGAGACCAGGGAAATTCTGCAAAATCTTGAGATATTAGCCTGGACCTTTCTATGCAAACATTGAAGAGCACTAGAGGGAGGATTTTCTGAGGCACTGTGTAGTAGAAAAGGAAGTACTTGTGTTTTGTGGGGCAGGTAATGTGAGTTCCTAAGAGCTTCTCTATCCTCAAGAAGCTTAATAGTGAAAATTACTTGGTCTAGACTTGTTTACCCTCAATTCATAATCATTATCTTCCCACTACTCCCTAGTGGTATCATAGCCTGACTAAGGGGTGGTTTCCACAGTTGACTACCTATGCTTGGGTGCAAATCACTCAGTTTCAACATGTTTCCTGGTCTGCAACATTCAATCTAGAAGTCTTTCATCTTTGTTTTGGAAATTATGTGTGTGTATGGAATTTTTCATGTATGAAAACAAATGCCTACAAATGTCTTTCTATTATAGTTGCATTTTAATATGTTTACAATTTTGTCTATTGAATCTCATTTTTAGAAGCAACAATATAAACATGGGTTTTGTTAGAGGCAATATCATTTGGGTCTTTGGAGGTGCCACTATTCTTTTCAATGGCACACAAGAGATTGCTAACAATAATAATAACATAAATAGTTTTGAATGTTCTTAATTTTGAGCTCTGATGTGGCCATTATGTGGATATAAAACAAGTAATTTAATGCGTGAACAACTGGGATGGCTATATAACTCAATTTCATTTCCAATATGATCCCACCAAAGAAATTCCAAAGGCATGTGATGTTCATTTTTCTATCTACCAGAATCCTATATTCAGTTTTTTGTAGGGGAAAGTTTTAGTGTAATATAATTTCGATTTTCCTATAATTATTAATTTTGTATGATTCTTCATTGCCACATTTGAACATTAGAGTTGTTGGGGTAGATGTGATTTCTTTGTGTATTGTTTGATGAAGACTCCTTATATAACGACCCAGACTTGTGAATATCATTCAACTAATTTGCTATGATGAATGAGGGGCCATACAAAAAACTTGGTATGCCATTAGTGTTGTTTAATAATGAATTATGGGACAAAGATGAAATGGGTGTTTGTGAAAAAGTGTTCCTTCTAATATTCAAGGGATAAGAGTCATTGTTGGATGAACTCTGCATATCTTCTTTTTTGTACTCAAATAGCACAGTGGATTGAGACTCATCATTGGTTGAATCTCCTTCAATCCATATATTTTTTATGCCAAATTTTATAGCCATTGCTATTCCGCTCAAGGGGATCTGTCCTTCATAGATATTGTTGGTACCTTATCTCCCAAAATTTGTCCATGCCCATTGTAACCTAGACATAGTTAGATACACACATCTTATCCTACACTCTTGAATTGTTGGATCACAAATATTTTGAAATCTCACATGCACTAGGGAATTGGTTTTGTGACCATAAACCTTTCTTCATAGATCATCATTTTATAGTCACAAGAATCAACATACTCATAATTATTTTTATGGCTATTGTAAAATATTTGAATTTGTATTTCTCATATTCTTTATGGTATCATAGGGTCATTTCACAAATCTAGCATGTTAAATTAAAGTATATTATGGTGTTATTCTTAATTTGGCACTTCAATCTGCTGGTGATAACAAATCCATGAGAAAAATTTGATGTCATGTTGTGATTGAGGGTACGATCATACTATTTTAACACATCAAATAAGCCTTTAGTATGATGGAAATAATTATAAGGCAAAGAGACTATAATAGAGAAAATTTATATGCATTCATGACTGCTACAAGTTTGAAGTTCTACCAAAAAAAAATGCTTTATTGAGAAGTCCTCTTATGACAAGGTTCTTTGACCATTCCCATTGCCTTCAGTTGCTCACTCAATGTAGTTACATAGGATACTTTCTACACATTGTTGGTCTAGAGTGATTTTATAGTGTTAGAATTGTTTATTTCCTGTTCAAAGGGGTAGAGCATTGTGCATATTGTATTTGGGGATAAACATGAGAAAATAATCTGCTCCATGTGGGATTAAAAGAACTGGATTGAGAATATATGATATATTGGGTACTCTCACGGTTTCATTATTTGTTGGATGCAATCTTTTCAAACCATTTTTTTTTCTATTCTCTCCTTTGGGCATCCCTTCCCTATAGTTTCTCTATTAGATGAAAAGGTTTTGTGAATCATTTAACATTTGAGGTTGAATTTTCAAGGAAGTATTAGGATGCAATTTTCATATATGAGACCTTGGGAAACACCGATTAGATAAACTTTGAATCACTCTTTTATATAAACAAGAGCATAGAACCCTACTTTAAGAGAATAAATAAATATTCAATGAATTATAATACTTATATACAGATAATGCTTGAAATAATATGCTCATTATAGTAAAAAAAAAGACAATTTCAAAGAGTGAAGACTTTCTTGAGAGTAAATTATTTCTTCAATTTAAAGATTGAAACTTTCCATGTGGGTTTTAAGTGCAAATAATGAAATTCCATAGATGCCTTTGTTTGATTGTGATATTATTTGTAGGACATAATTTTGCAATAATTGTTAGGAAATGAGGAACACTTCCATGCTAAACCTAGCAGAAGAGAGGAAGAAATATTTAAACAAGAAAGTAAATGACACAACAAACACATAGTACATAGATATTTTACCCTAGAAACACAAACCAGGAAAACCAACATTTCTGGAGTGTTCTTCTCTCTTGTTGTCTTATTCATTCAGATCAAAAGGTTACATGTCTAACCTTTGTCCACACCTAAGACACAATCGACATCATACCCTCTTGCATTACACAAGAACAACCATGTAGTCAATTTGTCTTACATCTACATGACCAACAACCTCTATGATCATTGATTGATTCATTGATCAACTTTTACAACATTAAAATACATATTCTTTATAGGATTTACAATAGGAAAAAAACTGAATAAAAGGCGCCCAAAATTGGTTACAAATACACACAGATCATTGGCTATAAATCCTGCGAAACTCGATATTTTGTTACAGTCGACCTTCATTCAGTCTTCAGTCGGGTGCCACACGCCTGCCTATTGACCTCTTGTCGATTGAACTCTTTGAATTTAACTAGTTGACCCACCTTGAGCTTTGAATTTTTGTCGACGTCTTCGAATTTTTCTTTACTTGGTTGAACCACCTTTATCTGTGACTTGCTATCGATTCCTTTGACTTTGTACTTTCCCAATCGAACCACCTTGAACTTCGACTTTGACTATCAGTCGATCCACCTCGACTAGACTTTCACTACAAATAATATAACAACCCAATATTCTCCCACTTGTTGTTTTCTTTGTTGAAACTGAGACCTATGAACTCTCATTCATAGACCCAAGGAAACAATTCCCATTTCCTCTCCACACCAAGAGAACTTCACAACACTTGCAGACTTGGTCAAAGAATCCGCTATGTTTTCCAGCGTGTCTACTTTCTCCAGCAACACCTTGTTTCTTTCCACCATGTCTCTCATGAAATGGTAATGTACATTAATGTGCTTAGTCTTAGAATGATAAGTTGGGTTCTTTTCCATAAATATTTCACTTTGATTGTCACAACTTATATTCATATATCTCTGGTCAAACCCCATTCCTGAACACAACCTTTGCAACCATACTGCTTCCTTTCTTCCATGATTGGCTTTCATGTATTCAAATTTTGTTGTTGGTAGGGCTACAAACGCTTATCGCTTACTCATCTAGCTGATTGCTCCACTGAAAATTTTGAACACATATCCACTGGTTGACCTCTGTTGATCCATATCTCCAGCCCATTCAACATTGACAAAGCCATGTACATTTAATTCAATTTCATATATAGGTTTTCCTTGGTAGCATATAGCACAATATTTTGTGCCACACAAATACCTTGATACTCTCTTGACAGTTGTCTAGTTATCCTTCCCAAGTGTTGACATATATCTACTGAACACTCCCATTGTATGAGAAATGTTTGGTCAAGTGCATACCATAGCATACATTATACTACCAACAACACTTGCATAGGGGACACATGCCATGTCCTATATTTCCTCCTGTGTCCTTGGACATTGTTCATTAGTTATCCTTGATCCCACATGAATTAGCACCTTCACAGGTTTGCAATCCTACGTGTTGAAACGTTTCAATATTATTTCAATATTCTTCATCTGGTTCAACCATAAATTTCTAGTTTCTCGATCTCTCTTAATATCCATTCCCAGAATGAAGTTCGTTGCACCAAGATCCTTCATGTTAAACTTGGAGGATGGTTTCTTCTTCACCTCCTTCATATCATCCATGTTGTTTCCAATCAGGAACATGTCATTAACATACAATGCTACATATATGAAACACCCATCTTATTCTTTGGAATATATGCAGTGATCAACTTTGCTTCTCACAAACACCAAACTAAGGATGTATGTGTCGAAATTTTGGTACCACATCCTTGGTGATTGCTTTAGACCATAAAGGGATCTTTTTAGTTTGCTTACCAAATATTTATTTTCCTTTACTACAAATCCTTCAGATTGTTTCATGTAGATTTCCTCTTCTAGGTCCCCGTGTAGGAACATTGTCTTCACATCCATCTGTTTTATTTTTAGATTGAACGTTGCAACCAAAGACATTGATACTCTAATGAAATTTTATTTTTTGATAGGGAAAAAAATATCATCGAAGTAGACTCCTTCGACTTAGGAATATCCTTTTTCTACTAGTCGAGATTTGAATTTCTCAACTTGACCTGCTGCATTTGTCTTCTTATTGAATACCCATTTTCTATTGACATGATTTCTTCCACTAGGTAATTTGACTAAGTCCCATGTCTCATTCGATTACATCTCTTTGACCATGGATTCCTTCCATAGTTTTCCCTCTGCTGAGTCGAATGCCTCCCTGACCAACTTGGGCTCATTGTCGTTGGTAGTTAATACGAATGTGGAATAGAAGTTCAGCAGACTATACCTTTCGACTAGTTTTATTATTCGTTTCGACATCCTTACAACCATGGTTGTTTGTTCCACCTCTTCTTTTGATTCAATCGACTCATATGAATCATCTTCTTCGTTCCCCAGTTCAAACCACACATTCTCTAGATTATTCTCGATTTGAACAATTTCTTCAAGATCAGACTTATAACTTATGACTTCTATGAAGACCATATCTCACATGTACATTATTTTCCTTGATGCAGGATCCCAAAGCTTATATCCTTTCATTCCTTCTTTGTATCCAATTAAAATACACTTGGATGCCTTCTTGTCTAGCTTGCTCCTCTTTTCCTTGGGAACATGTACAAATGCAATACAACAAAATAATTTGAGATGTGAAACCAAAGGATTCTTACCTTACCATACCTCATGTGGAGTCATTTCAACTAGCGTCGACGAAGGAGACATATTCAATAGATATTTTGCAGTGTCGACTGCCTATGCACAAAATTCTTATGTGATCCCAACACCATTGAGCATGCTCCTTTTCTAATATATTGTATGTGTATCACAATGTCATTATTTAATAATTAAATCATTCATGTAATAAATATATGTTTAATGTAAAGTAACATCTTTTTATCTAAAAAGACGTGACTCTACTCATTTGCGTGTATTTAATACGCGTCGTTGTACATTGAATAAAACACCAAATAATAAATTTGATAAATATTAAATATATATTTTATATATAACAAGTCTTAAGATTCTAAGTGGTATTTGAGTGAAATTTGGGTGAAAGCCAAAAGCTCATGCGTTCAATATGGAAAATATCATGCTTAAAAACATGAAAATTAAAACTATTATGGAAAATATGAGCAACACTCTCAATGAAATGAGGAATTCTATGAAATAAATAATAGAAGAACAATTAGAGAAGGTAGTCTTGGCATACTTAAAGAAGGAGGGTTTCTGCCAAAACAAAATCTTGCTTCAAGAAGAAATCCAAAAGAATCCCTCTGTCACCAAGACAGACCTTGAGGTCGCCAAGCTACTTTCTTCATCCTCCTTACTGCACAACATTAATGGTAATACTAATGATGATAGAAACAACTGTAGTCATAGTGTGGTTGAAGATGAAAACAACAAAGTTGAATATATCCGTGGCGTGGTATAATATGAGAACTGTGATTCCTTCCAACACCCTAGTTTTGATCAGAAAGATTATGAAACCCCCATTGGAAAAGATCTAGCTTACAACAAGATCATTTTTTATATTGATGATGGTGGTTTTGGTGGTGAAGTTTATTCTTACGATAGCATACACCTTGATCTAGTGGGTGGATTGACCAGCTCTGATTCCTATCCTCTAATATCAATGCAAACTATCGACTTACGATGCATTTCTGGTGCCCATGCTGGTAAGAATGACCTACTATACTTATATAAGTCAACCACATATTGTTTTGGATAGCAGGAGATTATTAATCATGGTATGATCAACGATGAACAAGTAGCGACCAAAACATTCTATGGTCGATCTATTGGCGTCGATCATGGTGATCGGGTGATGTATTTTACACCTAAAAGCAAGGGGAGAGACTAAATATAGGATTATGATCCCACTCACCTAGTCTTTAACACTCCAGGAAAAGGTTCTGGTATGGAAGTACCCCTTCCTAAAAATAATATAGCTTGTTGGAGGATGAAAAAAATAAAAATTGATCCATATGTTCGTGGGAGAATTCTCGAGACAAATGTGTTAGTGCTTCTCAAGAAACCCAAAAAGGGTACATGCAAATCTTCCCCAAAATCAAGTGCTTCCAACAATCACAGGGACAATTTGAACCGTAATTTAGACCCTCTTGAATTGTTGTTCAATATTGGGTATCAGAGCCTTCAACATCCTCTGCCTACATCTTCCACTGTTCACTACGTCTACCATTCACATTGTTCCAACCCTGTTTACGCATTTCCCCCCACATCATTCATTTCTCCCCACATCCATAGCTAGTGCATCGTTTATTCGTGGTGCGTCCTCTCCTACCCATGTCGTGCATCCACCCATTCATTTGTTCTCCCTCTTCGCCCTCCAAACCTACAACTTCCTCCCTGCATATCCCTTCTTCTGTTTTCATTCCCACTCGCACGCACTCCCACTTCTGTCCACATTTCCTCGAGACATCCATTCACCCCTCCCACCATTCAACCTCACCTCACCTCTCCTTCCCATGCTCCATTCACCCTAAACTTGCCTCTCCTTCCTTTTCTTCCTCCTCCATTCACCCTTCATTCCTCTCTCATGCTCGGCCCCACATATCCTTATCCTTTGGTCATCTCCATGATTTTCACCAAGGACGAACCAAAGTTTGAGGCTCAAAAGGATTATATCCACACGAGAGAAAGAATAAGGCAAGGTGTAGACCATCATAGCTTGGCTAAAAGGAAGGAAGAAAATAAGCGACCACATGAATGTCTTACAAAACTTTATTCCTGGTTGCTCCAAGATGAAGAGTTAAAACATACCTTGACTAGAAAGGATCACAAACTAGTATATGTATATGATGGGAACTTGTCCGATGAAATTTGGAAAGATGACAGGCCTCAATCTCCAACTTCCCCAGTTAGAGTACATGATATGAAGTACGCTGGTTCAGATGTATCTTCAAAATTCATTTACCTGAGAAGAAATCTAATAGAATTTTTAGCTAATTCTATTGGTATCTCCATGCTTGACGAAGTTTCCTGACTGCTAAAATTGAGAGGAAATGATGTGCCACATTCTCCAGTTGCATATGCATATTTAATTGTGGAACTTGATTTGGTGACACTGTTCATTGACAACTTGAAGATCACTACTAAAGTAATGGCTCATCTTACAAGCTCTAATGTTGTAGTGAAGCCTTATGGAACTCTTCTTTCACAAATAACTAGGTTGGCAGATAATGGTACAAAGCTTCAGTCTTTATGGATATTGGAAAGGGATTATTTTTCAAGTTTGACTGAGTTGCCGATGAATATAGGTTGCTTAAAATTAGAAGCACTTCCAAATAGTGTCGAGAAACATTCATCATTGACACTATTGAATTTATCATTTTGCGAAAGCCTAGTAAAAGAATTGGAGAATTGAAGTTATTGTGAAATTTGGGTTTTTCATGTTGTTGGTGTCTACAAAAACTACCCCATGGGTTTTGCAACCTCTTCTTTATCACACATCTTTCATTGAAATGGTGTAAAAATTTAGAGAATCTTCCATATGGGTTTGGTCAATTAGAAAGTTTAAAAGTGTTGGACTGTGAATGGTGTGAGAAACTAAAGAAGATTTCAGAGGGTTTTTGTCAACTAAAATTTTTGGAGATGTTGGTTCTTCAATATTGTCTCACCCTTAGTGAGTTAAGCAATGGGAAATTGATGGACCACATGGTAAATATGAATAGATTACAACTCGTGCACATTGAGGAGAGAAAATAGTTGGTAAACAAGAATGGTGCATTTTCTTTGGGCAATTTTGTCCATTCACAACCAACTGCTTCTAGTGGTTTGGGTGGAATATCAACTCCAAATTTTGGGCAAAACACCTTTGAGCAACCCACTCAACAAAATATAATGGTTACTACACAATAAAATATAACAAATCAATTTGGTACTCTTATGGAAATGCCTTAGATATCTATTGGCCGAGGTGGGGGATTTCCTTCTTTTCAATATGGAATACCTAGTTTGTTTGTTAAATAAAAACATATTCAATTAAGGACAACATCGTTGTGGACTCCAAAGTATTTCACTGAAAGGTCAAGGATCTCCATGCATTCACATAGATCCAATCACAAGAAGGATAGGCCCAAGGTATCATTTTTCAATGATAATGAAGAAGCACCTAGCACTCCAAAGGCACATGCAATGCTCATCCGAAGAGAAAACATGTTAACCCCAAGAGAAAACCCAAGG
The DNA here is from genome assembly GCA_900067695.1 of Picea abies. Lineage (NCBI taxonomy): Eukaryota > Viridiplantae > Streptophyta > Pinopsida > Pinales > Pinaceae > Picea > Picea abies. Next base: position 12,272 of record CBVK0100020899.1, read on the forward strand.
GAAATTTTTATTCGACAAACTGATCAATCTCCTGCCTCTGTTGCAAACAAACCAACAAAAAACATGAAGGAAATGGCCATAGCTATTATTGATAATAGAACGTTGACTGATGATAAAAGTGGGGCATCATCATTTCAAAAGTAATTTATACAAGATCCTGAAGACAATGTTGATAACTGCTCACGTGAAGGTGAGGATACAACCATCCAGAGTAACCCACTGTCATTGAAACTAGTTGATGGAAAAATAAAATCCACTTCAAAGGAGGATGGTCTCCATGAGGAGCATAATCATAGAGATGGGATCATAATCCTATTATACCTCCTCCTTAGGTTCGTAAGGAAAATTATTTTTCCAGAAGAGATAAAACTAGTTGTGGCTAATTCTTTAGATCCAAGCATTCGTCCTTGCCTATGCTTCGAGGAAGAATATTTTTTTAGGCAGGGATGACTTGTAATATACCGTACGTATATTACAATGTCATTATTTACTAATTAAATCATTAATGTATTAAATATATGTTTAATGTAAAGTCACATATTTTTATGTAAAAAGGCATGACTCTACTCATTTACATGTATTTAATACACGTCATTTTACATTGAATAAAACAACGAATAATAAATTTTATAAATATTAAATATATATTTTATATTTAACAAGTCTTAAGCTTCCACCTTGCCTTGTCCATCAATGTTTTGTTCATTCTCTCAACAACTCCATTTTGTTGTGGGGTATATGGTGTGGTATTTTGGGGTGTTATTCCACACTGCTTACATAACTGATCAAATTCTTTTCACAGAATTCACCACTATTGTCAATTATCAACACCTCAATCTTCATATCTTTCTGGTTTTCTACAAGAGATTTAAACTCTTTGAATTTATCGAAAACCTCTGATTTCTTCCTTAAGAAATATATCCATGTCTTCCTAGAAAAATCATCTATGAAGGAGATATAATATAGGGATCCACCAAGTGAAGGCACTGAAACAGGGACAAACACATCACTATGAACCAACTCTAGAATCTCATTTTCCATTGTCACTCCAGATGGGGAACTCACCCGACTTTGTTTTCCATATGTCCAATGTTCACAAAAGTCGACCTCTAAATTACATTCAGGAAAATCTTCGACCATACCTTTTTTATGCATAGCTCAGAGTCCTTTTTATTCTATGTGTCCCATCCTCTCATGCCATAGCATGGTTAGGTCAAATTTATGATGACTTATCGAATCAGTTTGAGTCGACTCAGCCTGAGTCGAGTCAAGTCAATTCAAATTCGAGTCGACTTTAGGAACAACGATGTTGTTGCATCTAGACGAGTCGACACTCCCTAATAACTTGTATATGGTTCAAATCCGAACTCCTTCATTAAGACCATTGCACCTATGAATCCTTCTGAAATAGAGTGTGCACCCCTACATCACTCATCTTGCTGACAGATATCAGGTTTCTTTCCAAACCCAGAATGTGTAGCACACCTGGAAGGGTTCTACTCCTCCCATCCTGCAGTATCGGTTAAACGTTTCCGCATCTAAAAATTTTGGTTTTCGAGTTGTCCCCCAAGAACACTTCTTCTCCTTCATATTGTTCATATTCATAGAAACATTCTATGTGTGGTGTCATATGATAGGATTATCCCGATTCGATCAATCAAACATCTTGATCTGAATGTGTACTGGTTGATGCCATGTACACATTGCCTCCCTTATCTGGAGTCATCTTTCTCTCAGTTGACTACTTCTCATCGGATCCTGTATTGACTTCCATTGCCTTCGAATTACAGTCATTTTTGTAATTCCCCAGCTTTACATCATTTACAACATCTTCTAATCAACTAAACAAGGGATTTAGATCTACCCTTTGACTTAGACTTTCTACTAAGTAATTTGCTTTTATATTTTTCAATCAATCGACCTCCCACCACTAAATAATATTTGGTCAATCCTTCTAGTAGATTCGAGTTGAGTCGAGTCGAAGTCGAGTTGACTTCAGGAACAACGATGTTGTTGCATCTACTCAAGTTGACACTCCCTAATAACTTGTATAGGGTTCCAATCTGAACTCCTTTCATTAATACCATTGCACCTTTGAATCCTTCTGAAATAGAGTGTTCACCCCTGCATCAATCATCTTGCTGACATATATCAGGTTTCTTTCCAAATCCGGAATGTGTAGCACACCTATAAGGGTTCTCTCCTCCCATCCTACAGTATCAGTTGAAATCTTCCTCGTCCGACAATTTTGGTTGTCGAGTTGTCCCCCAATAACACTTATTCTCCTTATATTGTTCATATTCATAGAAAAATTCTATATGTGGTGTCATATGATAGGATTCTCCTAATTCGATCAACCAAACATATTGATATGAATGTGTATTGGTCGATGCCATGTACACATTGCCTCCCTTATCTAGAGTCATCTTTCTCTCAGTTGATTGCTTCTCATCAGATCATGTATTGAATTCCATTGCCTTCAACTTGTAGTCCTTTTTTTAATGCCCAAATTTACCTCATTTACAACATTTTCTCATCGATTGAACAAGGTATTTAGATCTACCCTTCGACTTAGAATTCCTACCGGAGAATTTACCTTTATCTTTGTCAATCAATCGACCTCTCACCACTAAAGAATATTTGGTCAATCCTTCCATGTTCTTCCTTCTCATTTCTTCTAACAATAGAGATGCAACCACATATTCTAGTGTTAATGTGGTTGCATTACTCCCTATAGCCATGAATAACCTATCCCAGGAGTCTATAAAAGAACATAATAGGCTAATATATTTCTCCTCCTCAATGATTTTAATATCAACATAAGATAACTGGCTTATAATGGTAGTAAACACATTTAAATTCTTTGTCACCGAACTTCCCTCACTCATCCTCAGAAGATACAGTTTCTTTATGAGAAACTATTTATTTACCAAGGATTTCGACTAGTACAATCTCCCCAACTTGTCCCACAATTTCTTGGTTGAATATTCACCTGAGACATTCAACAGTACCAAATATGAAAGACAAAGTTGAATCATACTCCTTTCTCTCCTCTCGAGTTTCTCTCACCCTTTCGTCGATATACCTATTGGCATGTACCTAGATATAATTTTTCCCATTATTCTCGATCTATAAGGAGATCTTCAATTTTAAGCTTCCAAAGCTCAAAATTTTGGCCATTGAATTTTTTGATCTCTGTTCTCTAGTTGCTCGCAATTATTTAACACAATATTTAAATATTTATAACTTATGACTCTTACTAAACCTAGGGTTTATCTTAGATCCAAGGTTGTTAAACCAAGCTTTAATACCACATGTTAGGAAATGAGGAACACTTCCATGCTAAACCTAGCAGAAGAGAGGAAGAAAGATTTAAAAAAGAAAGTAAATGACACAACAAACACACAATAAATAGATATTTTACCCTGGAAACCCAAACCGGGAAAACCAACATTCCTTGAGCATTCTTCTCTCTTGTTTTCTTATTCATTTAAAATAAAAGGTTACATGTCTAACCTTGTTCCACACTTAAGAAACAATCAACATCATACCCTCTTGAATTACACAAGAAAAACCTTGTAGCCAATTCCACTTACATCTACATGACAAAAAACCTCTACAATTATTGATTGATTCATAGATCAACTTTTATAGAATTACAACACACCTTCTTTATAGGATTTATAGTAGGCAATACCCGAAAGAAAATTCACCCAAAAATGGTTACATATCCGCGTAGATCATTGGCTACAAATCCCATGAATCTGGAGATTATGTTGCAGTCGATTACCAAGTTGGATTACCAATCGACCTTCATTCCGTCTTCAGACAGTTTCCACATGCCCGCCTGTCGACATCTTATCAGTTGACCTTTTTGAATTTACCTGATAAAGAAACCTCAACCTTTGACTTGTTTTTGATGTCTTCGAATTCATATTTACCTAGTCGAACCACCTCGACCTTAAACTTTTTGTTTATTCATTTAACTATGTCTTTACCCAGTCGAACCACCTCGACCTTCAACTTCAGTTGTTAGTTGATCCACCTCGACTATAATTTCACTGCAAATAATATAACAACCCAAAAAGAATAATGGTGTGCATTTTATTAGTCATTATACACAAAGCTCTTCACAATCAAAAGTGTAACACCTCTACTTTTTCAATTTAAAGTGAATGTTTTCTATTCGAATAATATGTCATGTTGGAGAGTTGTAGGTTGTTAAGCATCAAAACTAAAAACTCTTTACCTTTTCAATAATTTTTTTTTAGTTATATTCAAAGAATATGCCACGATGGAAAGATGATAAATCAAGATTCTAGGTATCTTAGAAGTGCATCATAGCTTGAACTCAACTTGCTTAACATCGATGAATTGACTAATAGACCATATCCACCTGAATATTTTCTACTGGAAACCAAAATAATATATTATTATCATCATATTTTCCATCTATGGTACCTTGGAATCCATTCCTCTCATCTTGGTAATATGGTGTTGGGTGCCTAGTCGTTGTTGCATTAGGAAACAAATAAAGAAAGTCTTAGTAGGCTCTATTGGTATTTTGTATAAATCTTCATTAGTAGATAAAACTAACACTTTTAAAGTGTGTTTTGAGTCCATCAAACAAGAAACATTTGAACTCTGATAGAGAGTAAATATGACATGTTGGGCATTTCATAAAAGCTCTGAATTCTTTTCATTCCCAATCGTTATACCATATTTGTTGTGGAGTTCTATTGGATAGTTTTTATTACTGACATATTTGAGTGTCTAAGGGGGAATGTGACTTTCATCTAATCCCATAGTTTTTTTCTATCTATGGTGGTCTATGGTTTAAATATCTTCATTGAAGGAGATAAAAAAAAATTCATGCCTAGGATTTTTATTCCATTAAATATTCCCTAAGCAAATTTATGTTTTGAATAAACATGGTTGAATGAGTTTTGCATAGACTGATTTTAATCCCTTGTTTTGATGTTTTAGTAAGAGGGTACATTATAATTGGTATCAGAACTTGGTTACAACACTCAAGGGATATATAGATTCAAGATATGGATGAAAATGATGTCAACATTTGTTTTGGAAAATCTAACACCTTATCTTGATTTATTTTCAGAGAGAGAGAGAAAGAGATCATGGAAGATCCACCACACATCCATGAAAATGAGAATAATGAAAGGAGTGATGTGGAGACTTCTTCAGACATGGTAGATACTATAAGAAGTCTGATGGTGGAACTTCATAATTGAAAAGAAAATAATGAGATAATTATCAAAGATCAAGAGGAACATAATGAAAAAAATGTTTCTTTATTACAAAATGTGACCAGGGTTCAAAAAAACATGCATTAAGGATTGGTATCAAGTAACATTGGTAAAATTCCTTTAAGGAAGAGGTCTCATAGTATTAATACTTGGGCCTCCAGTGATAATACCTTTACTACATCAAATTATTCAAGCCAAGATACAACTACCTCTTATGATTCCTTTAGCAATGGATCAAAACCTTCTTCTAGGCACTAGAAGAAGAAATTTTATAAAGGTTACTTATAAGGGGAATTTTGGAAGATAAAACCACTTACCTTTACTGGTGAGGTGAAGTCCAGTGAGGAAGTTTAGGCATGGCTTCTTGTAATGAGGAATAATTTCCAAGTACACAATTACTTTAGAAACATGAAGGATAGAGTGGTCATTTACAACGTGAACAACAATGCATCCATTTGGTGGGAAGATCTCAAGAATGTAAAAAATATCAGTGAAATGAATATCACTTGAAGGTTATTTAAAAAGTACTTTCATCATAAATATTTGTCAGAGAGGTATTTTGATGCCAAAATTAAGAAAAAAAAATTGTAAAATGAAATTGGGTCAGTCAACCATGGATGACTATGCAAGTAAATTTCTAGAACTGTTAATGTAAGTTCCATATATCAAAGATGAAAAAGTGAAAATTCAACATTTCCTTAGTGGTTTCCTAAATCTTACAAAGACATGGTTGAATTTGATGAGCCCAAGACTCTTGATGAGATAATAAGAAAGGCTAAGTATTGATATGAATAAAACAAAAATAAACCAAAATTTAACAAGATTTGGAAAGAAAATAAAAAGGAGAAGTTTAAATAGAGGAAGAAATGATTTAAGCCTCAACAATATAAAAGAATCAATCAATAAGTTTTAAGTCAAACAATTTTGCATGAAGTAGCTTCCACCAAAATTTTCCACCTCAAAGTAGAAATAAACCAACATAGTTAGTAGCAGGAAAGCCAAGGGAGCCTTGGAAAGTGCATTTGAAGTGTTGTGATGCAAAGAATAGAATTTACTCAGGGATTGTCGTCATAGGAAAGAAACTAATAAGACTATCTACAATATACATGATGCTACAACAATGAATGGCGTAGAAAAGACTATTTTAATATATGTTTCATTAGAGGATTGATAAGAACACCACTAAGATTCAGTGGTCAAAGTTTATCGTAATATTGATAAGCATGTTATTTATATTTTAATTGACCCAAGAACTCGTGATAGGTACATTGCACCTAAAATTGTTGAGTCTTGTGGTCTTCAAAAGTGAAAACATAAGAAATCTTGGTTAGTTTGTTTGGCTACAAATTTTAAGAAGAAAATTGAAGTGAGTTGATAGAAGATTGCTCAGTGTAAATGAATGGACTACTTACAGGGGTGAATTTGAATATTTTACCTTTAGGTTCATATGATGTTTTAATTTGCATGGATTGGTTGGCATCACATAAAGTAAGGTTGGATTGCTCCAATAATAATTTTGAGGGTATAGATGATGAAGGGAATCCAAGTTTGGTGAAAGGCACTCTGAGATATATCTCTATTATATATATTTCAGCCTTACAACTAAAAAGGAGTTTCCAAAAAGGATGCTAGTTATACGCAAGTAATGTATTTGAGTCAATAGAAAACAAAGAGTCTAAGTTCAAGGACTATCTAATACTTCAAGAATTTAAGGATGTATTTCCATATGAGATACCTAGGTTACCTCCTAAGAGAGATATTGATTTCTCAATTGAAATTATGCTAGGTTTTTCACCTATATCAAGATTTTTGTACATAATGAGTACACCTAAGTTGACAAAGTCGAAATTGAAACTATTAGAATTGTTAGACAAAGGTTACGTTTTACCAAGTGTGTTTCCTTGAGGAGCATCAATATTGTTTGTGAAGAAAAAGGATGGTACTATTAGATTATGAATTGATTATAGGTAGTTGAACAAAGTGACAGTGAAAAACAACTACCCTTTACTCTAAATTGATGATTTATATTCTAAAGTGAAAAGTATTTTGAAAATTTGAATTGAGATCAAGATATCGTCATGTTAGGATTAAAGATGAGGATATCCATAAGAAAACCTTAAAAACAAGGTACAATCATCATGAGTTCATTGTGGTACCATTTGGACTTACCAATGCACTGACGACATTCAAGTGTCTTATGAACATCAATTTTATTAAATACTCAGATAAGTTTGTATTGGTATTTATGGATGTCATTCCTATCTAATCTATGTTGGGGAATAGGGTTGAACATGACATGAAACATAGGAAACAATAATGTTGATAATCGAAGAGGAACAATTTTTTTGAAGATAAGGGTGGTGTCTAAAGACACCATTATGACACTTATGTAGGGCGCATTGTGATCTGAACATCATAGTGCATGTTGCACATCTTGATCTGCGTGATATATTGCACAATATACATTGATATATAATGAACCAAGGGGTCTCCTTTTATAGTCTCAAGATCTAACCAACTTCCATATAATCTAGAAGATCTTGTCCACATGTAACCATCAATTGTTAGAGTTGACTCCAAAAAAATTGCTCGATTGGTTCATCTCGACAGGACTCAATCCGACCGACTATCTGCCCAAATCATAGTCGATTGTTGGGATGATCGATCCATTTCCTAATTATCTTAGATCATTGATCGACTATCCGATAGATTGGCACATCGACTACTCGACGAACTAGTATTGTGTGTTGGTTGATCGTCCAACCGAATGTATCCATATGTAGGTCGATGTCTCGACCAACTGAACCTAGGAAATGTGTGATCCATCAATGTTTGATGTTCCATCACACCCCCATCAGCTCACAACTCTAGAGTTTCAGGAGGTTAAATTACGTCACTAGAACACCCCCCCATAATTGAAGCTTCCTAAATCCAAAGCATCATGAAAATCTTGATAAACATGACTTTAGCTAAAGGTTTGGTGAAAATATCAGCATCCTGATCTTTGGTTCTACAATATTCAAGTGAGACAATATTCTCATGAACCAACTATCTCAAATAATGGACATGGAACTCAAAATGCTTCATCTTACTGTGAGCAACATGATTTTCAACAACCTATATAACATGTTGGTTATCACAGTAGATAGTAGTTGAGATTTGAACAAGAAGGCCAAGCTCTCCCAAAAATTGGTGAATCCATATTGCTTCAGTACCTGCTTGAATGATGCTATGATATTTTTCTTATGTATTTGAAAAAGAGACTACCTTCTATTTCTTGCATGACCACACCAAAGGTCTAGTGTTATAGTGAAATGTATAGCTAAAATTGGACTTCCGATAATCATTGTCTCCAACCCAGTAGGATTCAGTGTAGCTGACCAGTGAATCTGAACTTCAACAATAATTAATACCAAAATTAGTGGTACCCTTTAGATAGAGAATCATGTTTCTTTCTTTGGGGTCCTACATGAACTGAGAAACCACACTAACAACAAAGGAAATGTTAGGTTGACCAATTGTTGGTAAAGTGTATCATTGATTGTGGGTGTTTGACAAGTTTTGGTAAGCTTTACTCCAGGCTGAAAAGGAGTAGCACAATGATTGCAATTATCCATAGTAAAATGTGTCAACAGATCCATCACATATTTAGACCGAGAAATGAAAAATCCATTAGAAATTGGTAATACTTGAAGACCCACAAAATAATGCAGAGTACCAAAATCTGTCATATAAAACGAGTAAGAAAGTGTAATGTCCCTAATCTAGTCCCTTTGTAATTGTACATATAGGTTTTTCAGTCATTGATACTAATTGTAAATGTACGTATAGGTTGGTGAGCCATTGACACCAATTTGTAGTTTTACACGAACCTGGATAGTGTGTGGATAATTGTTATCAAAGAAAGGGTGTGCAAATTTCATAGTGATGCAAGAACCTGGGTAAGTGTGTGTGGTTGCACATCAAAGGAAGGGTGTGCATATTTCACAGTGTTACGTGCACTTGAGTAAGTGTACAGGGATGACCTAGGAGTGCGCACCAAGTTGAGTGTGTGTGTGTGTGTGTGTGTGTATATATATATATATGGTTGTATATGTATTAGGTCGAAAATCCTGTGTGGTTATGAGGCTAGTGAGCCAGGGATGAAAATATGCCAGTGCGTCTATCCATGTAAATGTAATCACAATTATTAATAATATTACATCGATGTGTGCAGATAGATCAGACGAAAAGAGGTGGGGGAGTAGATCCACTGAAAAGGGGGAAAAAAGGAGGGACTTAAGTCTTAAGGAATGTTTTATAATATTTCTGGAAAAGTGTATATTAAGGATAATTATTTTATCCTAAGTTTCTGAGGGTAGGGAACGAGTCAGTGGCTAAATATGATTCTGAAGGTGAAAAGGGTTGAGTTTAAGGAATGTAATATATATTGTTGGCCTTGGTGTATCCTAGGGGGAATTATTATTCATTTTGCATGTATGCAGAGGAGGATTTAGTCATTTTCCTGTGGGAAGAAGGGGTCGGAATATTTGGAAAATCTGAATATTACCTTATCTATAGAGAGAATATATTGTAAGGGGTTCTATGTTTTGTAACCAATGTATTTTTGTTTAAGAGGCGGGTTGTCAGGCCCATGAGTAGTCTCTCTAGGTGAGAGATTTGTTGTTGAAGAGGCGGGTTGTCAAACTCATGAGCATATTCTCCAGGTGAAAGTTTTGTTGAGAATTGTTCCCTAGTGCACTAGGAATTAGATGCAGGTATTGGATGTATGGGATGGCCCGGGTTCTACCTCATTTCTCCAAAAAAACCCTAGAAACCATTGACCCCTCTCGGAAACCAAAAGGCAACACTACACACTGAGTGCATAGTGTAGTCTCACCCAAGATGGCTTATGGGTGATTGCATGAACCAAGTGTCTGCAATCATGGAAGGGATGGAACTCATGGGAATGTTAGGCATATTAGACTTATTTTACTTCAACATTCATTCTATCATACCATCATTCATAAGATCTACTATTTTTTCCATTCAATAACATCCATTCTACAGAAAACATCACATTGTTCTATTGCGCATTGTAAATAAACTTCAACAAATTCATTCATTTATTATAAAGCATATAAAATCAACACATAAGAGATAACAAACATAGAGACACCATTTTTACCATGGTTCACCCCCCTAGGTTACGTTCACAAAGGTCTTCTACTTATTTATTATTCTTCATAAAAAAGGTCCTACATTGTGCGCATTACATCATGGGTTTAGTACTGGTGAGGTTGATCGGAATTGCACCAAGATCCACAGCTTGCGACCTAAATCTCAATTACATATCAAAAACAAACTCATTCTGAGCTCTGCATCTCTTAACAAAAATAGTAATACAACTCAAAATTTATTCAAGACTGAACTCAACCTCACCAAAACTAGACAAACTCAAGATAAGATAAATCAAAGATATCCCCTATTTGCCTCATATATCCTCTATTTATATTAAAAATATGGGTAAAGACCCTTAAATCATACTCCAAAACCCTAATTCTAAGTGGACTCAACTTGTCCGCATTCTAACTGCCTTCGCGCGCTCATCTCTGATTTTGTCACGCTTCTTTTCCTTTTTTCCTGATGCGCTACTTCCTTTTCCCTCTCCATCCACTTTAACTCGGTTTTTGCACTGTATCTCAAACCTTAACCCAAAATTTCCTTCTCCAACAAGCCCCCAACACTAACCTGTGGCTCATCCCAATCCACCCAGGCCTTGTGTGCCTCCTGCACTAATTTCTCCAATGCCTGAAACTTCTTTGTGAGTGCATCTACTTGTGTCTTTGTTTGCGCACTTTTTTATGTCAAGGTCTCCACCACCTACATTGTTATGTGCTCCTTCAACACTCTATATGTTATGAGTGTGTTTTTTCCAGTCTTCCTTTCTCTGTTTCCAAATCTGTTATCATCTTCTCTGCTTTCTCTTGAACTGGCTCCAACTAAGCCTGTCTTGTTTGTCTTTCTTCTTGGATTGTCTTTAATTCTACTTGCAGATTTTTAATTTCCCGTGTGCCTTCATTCTCTCCAATATATGCATTGCCTTCTGCTTTTTATTTAAATATTTAACTACGGTATTCAACTTCTCTTCCCTCTGATCCAACTATTGGATTCCTTCGTCTTTTGCCAGGCTCATCCATATCTGTGCGGTCTTTTCGTAGAGCTCTTTTATTTCTTTTACTTCCAGCGTGATAATATCTATGTGTTTTGTTGTCTGTTTCTCCCTCTCCGATCTGACTTCGGAAGGGGTGGCTGGTGTCAGCTTCCCAACCAATTCTATTATCTCTTGTTTATAACTATCCATCATCTGTGCTATTCTTTTTATCTTTTATTCCACGTTGACCTCCCCTGCTAGTGTGTTGTCTAGAATCTTTTGGAAGACTTCCTCAAGTATTTGATCCAGTTTGTCTACATGTTGTTTTTCCTCCTCACATTCGATCTGCACTTCTTTGAGAGCTATTTCTAATACCTCATTTTCTTCCTTAGTTGTCTCCAATTTTTTGGCATCCGTTCTTGCTCTAGATTGAACTTCTTTTGTGACGCTCATCTAAAACTTATACAACGCTTTGGTTGGTATATTGGACAGACCCAAGTCCATATGTTCTACATCCTTCAAAGGTTTTTCTACGATGTCTTCATTTACTTGTATCATGATTTGGTTTATCTAGAACGTCACGCTTCCCACTATTGTTGTTTGCAATGTTTCCTTCCCCTCTTGTATTGGTGCCTGTTGCGTTGTTCTTCTCTGTTGTGCGACATTGATTTATAAGCTCCCATAACTTATTTAACTTCTATTAACTTCTTTGTGACTTGTTATCTTTGATATTTTACAACAGATAAAGCATCTTCTCCTCTATCTTGGACTTTATATGCTACCATTTTTGTGTCATCTTTAGTGATTGTGAGCTGAATGAGATTATTTTGCGCTTTCAACTTCTTCCTCTATTCTCCCATCTGAATTGTTTATTTCCTATTTTCTGTCTATGCAAGTTTCTTTATCTATGATATGTTTCTAGTCTATGTCTCATGGGTTGGGATATGATCTTTCTTCTATGCTTCTCCATTTGTTCTTTTTGCACCCTCATTTCGTAGTACTAAGGACCTTGGTATTGTTTCCTTCTTCCTTAGCTTCTTTGTTGTTGTACCAGTGATTGTTGATTTGGTGCACTTTGATGCATTTCTAGTATTTTCTATTGTGCTACTAGACTTCTATGATGTGCCAACTTCTGCCTGTTCTTTTCCCTTTTCTCCTTTTTTTACTGCTACTGACACCTTCCATTGATCTAGCCATTCTGCTAGTACCCATTGTACTTCTTATTTTATTATGCAATACTTCATGTTTAGCCATGCCTTATTAGGGTCTCTTCTAGCTTGTATCCTTATGTTATGCCTATATGCCTTAAAATTGGCTATCCTCTCATGCTCCTTCACCACTTCAGGTGAAATTACCCATGTATCTGCAATTTTCTCCTGCATCTCCTAAATGTACATGCAAAAATGCTTGAGTTGTATTTTCTCTGCTTATCGTTTGTGTTGTGTCATAGGGTTTCATATCTTGTTGCACCACACTTTAATCTTCTATCACAAAAAAATGAATACTTTGGTTTTTCCCATGCCTCCAAGGCTATCAAAATCAACATGCAGAAAAAGTGGAACTCTATTCCAGCATCCTACACATATTTGCAGTCTTCTGGGAATAAATTGAGTAGATACGGTGCCCAACTTACAATTTTTCCTTTTGTGCACTGTGCAGTTGTTGCGACCACTCCTCCAGGTACCTCTTCTTTGTGACACTTTATAAGTAGCTTGCAAGCCATCAATTTTATTGCAAATTTGGTATTTGGGTCATTGATATTCTTAATTATCATACCTATGTTGCCTCTATTTGTTCCAAACATTTCCTTCACTTCCTCTATAGTAGCCTTCTCTTTTTTTTTCATCAAGATATTGCTTCAGTTTTACCCCATTCGTTGGTAGTCCTGTAAGCTTATAAATTAAGTTGGCATCAATCGGGACAAGTCTATCCATCCACAAAAACCCTCCATACACTAGTACATTTGGGTCAAATTCTGACGGCGCGTTCGATGCAATTCCCACTTTATATTGTTGGGAGAATGAAAAACAACGAACCCCCTCAAATGTCATTTCACGTGACGTTGCTTTTCCAACGACATAGATTCCGTCTTTATTGCGACGTTTCATGTGGACACATGTCATCTCAGATTTGACTGTCCAAACCCCATATAGCTGTCATAAGACCGACATCTTGGAGGTAGCAAGACCAACGTCCTGGAAGTGAAAACAAAGATGTCTTTAATGTGGCAAGAGCGATGTCTTGCAAGTGGCAAGAGAGACATCTTGAACGTGGCAAGAGAGATGTCTTGGATGTGGCAAGAGTGACGTCTTGGAGGTGGCAATAGAGACGTCTTAGAGGTGGCAAGAGTGACATCTTGGAGGTGGAAAGAGAGACGTTAAGAGGTATTAGCTCTGACGTGGTTGCTATGGGAGCAACACTCTTGGAGGTGGCAAGAGTGACGTCTTGGAGATGGTAAGAGAGACATATTGGATGTGGAAAGAGAGACATTAAGAGGTATCATCTTCGACATGGTTTCTATGGGAGAGACACTCCAAGACGTCGCAATAGCGACAGTGTTGTAGGCATTTAAAAAAAAAAATACAATATCAATACTGAGAGGAACAGGTACATTAACCTATTAGAAAGTAATGGATGTGCTCGTTTAACCATAGACAATATAGAAATATTATCACCCAACCATAGGCCGAAACCATCCCCGAGCACCTTAACCTTGACAGAGAATCATTCTGGAAGTAAACCGTAGGCTAGATAGCCAAACAAATGTGGCACACCTTTCTCCAAGGATAGCACACCAAACAAGAGTAACAAGAGTTGATCAGAGAGTCCAAACCATAACCAAGAGAGGGTCTAAGCCAAAATCGAAATTTTCTAATTGCAGTATGATGCAGCGAGACTCATGACCACCACCTCATCACGCTCTCCTGCTCATAGGATTGTTCAATTTCCCTTTGATCCGAATTAGCTCACTCGATTCCCTGCTGGAATCTCGATTGAAAACCCGATCCACAGGTCCTTCTCTTTTCCCTGTCACGACCTCTGCACGTGCCTGTGACCTTTCCCCGATTCAGTTTCGGGTTTCAGGGTTTCATGACCCTTGATGTCACGAACCTCTGTCCCCGCGATCTCCTAATCACCGATATGTCAATGCACTCTCTTCCGGCCTTAGCCCCTCCTGGCTATGCCCTAGTCCATGTGACCACTTCTCATAAGACCGTAGCCTTATGTCTTTCTATCGGGATTCGGGGTTTCACGATCCTTGATGTCACTAACCTCTGTCCCCGCGATCTCTCGATCTCTGATGAGCCAATTTACCGATGTGAGCCCTTTACGTGTTAGCCCTCCAGGCTAGACTTTTGGTCCACGCGACCACTATTTCACAAGACCGCAGCCTTATCTTCTGTCGGTGTTTCAGACATCGCAATGCCGAAATGCATAAACAACTTGTGCATGGGATCCCCAATATCCCGTTCCCCGATATGACATCAGTTGGCCCCCACATAATGGAGCTCTCCTGTCTTTCAGAAAATCGGACTTTGCGATTTTGAATCGCAAGCCCTCCTTGTCCACGGGATTCCCGATATCCCGACTCACGATTTCCCGATTCCCGTAATGCCGACAGATGACTTCTCCTTTCGGGAAATCTCCCGAATACTCTGATCTCCTCCACGCATCCTCCTATGATGGACAGTCCCAATTGCCTCTCGCGAATTCGCGACTTTTGATGTCCCGGATGCCTCGTCCTCAGGACTCACAAAATGTCGATCTCCGATGCTCCGTCTTGATTTTCTATTGGGACTTCCCCCGATAGTCTAGATCTCTGCCACGTGTCTCCACAAATGGATGGCTCAGATTCAATCTCAGGATTTCTTCATGGAAAGTTCCCGATCTCCTGTCTTCAAGACTCCTGATATCACGAACACCAATACCCCGATGCCTTCGAGACTCACCTCTACGAACCAGTGCCCAGATCTCCGAAATGGATGATCACGCGACACGCGTCCTCCCTCAGACGGACGGCTATGATTCTTTCACTTTTTCAGTACTTGAAATGTCCCGGTTTTCTCGACCTCGGGACCTCTGATATCCCGAGTGACGATATCCCAATAAGCCAACTCTTTCGGGACTTTCACCTTGGCTTTTCCCGATGGTTTAACCATCGTGTAACTCACAACAGATCTGACGGTTGTCAGGTTCTTCACTCTATATCTAACAGCTCACATCACCTCTTCTCCTGCGCACTCTCTGGACATGAATACCTTCCAACAGTCCAGATCTCCTCGGCCGATCCGACAGCTGTCGTTGCTCCTCCTGAGCTTCTGGGCACTTTCTTCCTACACTTGGAGGAATTCCAAGTTCTCAAAGGCTCTGACCTTTGTCTTCCTCTCACCTCTGTGAAATCCTCACTCTGAGTTCTTGCCAGCGCATGAAAAAATGTTGTTCCTCCTTAGCTTTCCTGTAGCTTCGACCTCCAAGGAAACTCATCTCTTTCTTTCTTTTCTCCCGTATATGGAGAATGTAACGACCTCCTAGCTCTCTGTTTGCTCAAGCAACCTCTTGCTGAGCCTATCAGGGTGTTCAACAACCCTGTGAAGATCCCTCAGTGGACTCTTCCTTCAGAATATAGAACTCAAAGAGTTCTCTTCTCCTGTGTGCTTGTCTGCACACCGTCTCTATGCCCTCCTGGTAGAGTATCTTCCTCCAGAACTTCTAGTAGTTTTGTCTCCTTCTCCTGTGCACCTATGCACTCGCTCGATGCCCACCTGGTAGAGCTCTTAGAATCCTCAGTGATTATGGTTCTTTTCCGAACTCATAGCAGAGTTCTTCCTCTGTGCACTCATTGCACCTGCTCAATGCCCACTTGGCAGAGCTTCACAGAAATCCTCAGAGCTTCTTTCTACAACTGTGTCTTCTCCCACACAGCCTTGCCTCCAAGGTATTCATCAACCTCGAGGTCTTTCCTGAGTTGTTGATTCCAGTTCCTGTGTTGTAGCACGTCTTTGTCTAAACCCGTAGTATTTAGAAGTGCAACCTCTGTGCACGGCTATCAGAACCCGCAATGTCCTGTCACACCCTCCTGGTATGAAGCCTCAAAGACCTTCCCCTGAAATCAAAACAACCTGCAAATGCCTAGCATACATTCACAGCATATAAAGAACAATCACGGACATCCATTCAACACATAATACATGCAGGAAAAACTGCTCTGTTTGTATTAAAATGGAAAATGCCTATTTATACAAGGTGTTCCTGAGCACGGCCTGTAACAAGGTATCGGCTCCTTCTCTCTTCTGCTCTCTACTCCCAGATTTCTAACTATTCCAACCTACTACTAAATGAGATATTAAAAATCTCTTTTACCTGAGGGGGCTCTTAGAGATATTCCCTCCAAATCTACCTACCCTATTCAATTACATTGAATGGGCTATCTAGTCTGCTATCCGGATCTAGATCTCAGCCTTACAAACATTAAAGGCCTTCTTATCTACACCTGCACAAAGGCACGGCTTCACAGCTCAACATCTTAAGCATTTAATTACATTGAATTCAGATTTAAATGACGTTGCGCCTCTCTTCAACGTGCAACTTGAATTCGCTGGCATGGTTGGCTGGCTAACGTGGAGAGATGCTCCTGCATCATACTCCTCAGCTACAAAATTCATGAGCTCCTGCTCATGAGCTTCCCATCTCAACTGTGGAAATCCTCCTGGATCCCAAATCATCCTCTGGAGTTGTTCATCCAGTCCATCCTACTGCTGTTGCTGCTGCTTCCTTTCTGCCCAGCCTTTCCTTGCTGGGAGTTTCTGCTAACCGAATCAACAACCTTCTGATTTCCTCGACCACTGCATCCAACTGTTCTAGTGGCTGGCCTTGTTCATGCAGTCTCCCTAGCTGCAATTTTTTTTTGCACATGGGCAGATTCTCATGATCTCCCACGCCTTCTTCATCATCAGCTTCCAGCCTCACCTGTTGGATGTGCACTCTTTGCACCTTCACCCTTCTCTCCAGGGCTTCAATTTGTTCATACAGATCATCCAAACTAGTGTTGTCTGTCTCTTCTTATTCTTCTGCTGCAAACTCCCATGTTGCAGTCTTTTCAGCTTCCTAGCTGAAAATATTGAGCCATTCCTCAGAATTCTCATCATCCTCTCCGTCTGCTTCTTCTTTTGTTGTCAGCTTCAGGGCTACAACTTCCTCAGCTTCCTGGCTGAATGCATTGAGACACTCCTCCGAATGCTCATTTTCTTCTTCGTCGGCTTGGGTAGCTTCAGATATCTTCTCCAATTCCTCTTCCTGGACAGTCTCAGTCGACTGTTCTTATGTTGTTGTTGCTTCATCTGCAACATAGACTTCCGCCTCCTCTAGGCTAATTGGTAGGAATACTTTGATCCCTCCAATCATTAGAAGATTTCTCCGATATTCCTCTTCTATCAGTTGCACCTACTGATCTAAACTCACCTACTCTGACAGCTCCTCGGGCTGATCAAAACTCACCTGCTCATCCCTGCCCACCTGGCAATATGGGATGCTTCTGTTGCTCTCCTGGCAGATTATGAGATCAACTGATCCCATCTTCATCAGCACTCCTTGCTAAATTGAACTCTTCTCCGAGTCCATGAGACCTTCAGATAGTCTCGAATTCTCATCTCTGCCCATCTAGCAATTTAATATGCTCCCACTTCCCTCCTGACAGTCCTCAAGATCTCGCAGCGATCTCGTTTCATTGCCCAGCTGGAAATGTGAAATTCCCTGGCTGTCCTCATGACAGTCTCTGAGATCCCGCAAAGACCTCATCTCGTTTCCCACCTAGCAAACTGAAATTTCTTCTCTACCCACCTGGAAGTTCTTGAGATCCTCAACTGATCCCAATTCATTCTCTTCACCATTGAGACCTCTCCCAGTCTCCGGTTCACATATATGAACCATTTATTTAGGTCTGTCGAGGTTTTCATCACACCTCAACCATCCTTTTAACAACCTACGCTGTCTTCTAGCCATCAACTCCTTGACTGGCCATTTCACTTTCAACTTCTTCATGGGCCATTCATATACCCATCTCGGCTTGGCTTTCTGTTGCATCCACAATGCAAGATTTTCTAATTCTTTCTTTATATCAGTGAGCTCTTCATCTATATATTTTTGGCTCCATAGCTCTGAGTTTTTCCTTCCATCATACCTATGGCCTTCAGTAGCCATGTTGTTGTCTTTATCTGCTTTCCTAGAAAACCTGTTGTTGTCACTCCGCACTAAGAGTGCTACCAGCTTCATCCTACAGTCCTCCTGACTGTCTTCTTGATTGTTGTCTACCTACAAACAATCGTCACAGAGTCTCCAATGCTCTGTCTTCTTTTGCCTTCCCGCTTCACCTAAAATCACACAGATGAAATCCCTCTCTGATACCACTTGATGCAGCGAGACTCATGACCACCACCTCGTCGTGATCTCCTGCTCACAGGATCGTTCAATTTCCATTTGAGCCGAATTAGCTCACTCGATTCCCTGCTGGAATCTCGATTGAAAACTCAATCCACAGGTCCTTCTCTTTTCCCTGTCACGACCTCTGCACGTGCCTGTGACCTTTCCCCGATTCAGTTTTGGGTTTCGGGGTTTCACGACCCTTGATGTCATGAACCTCTATCCCCGTGATCTCCCAATCACCAATATGTCGATGCACTCTCTTCCGGCCTTAGCCCCTCCTGGCTATGCCCTGGTCCATGTGACCGCTTCTCATAAGACCACAGCCTTATGTCTTTCTATCGAGATTCGGGGTTTCACGATCCTCAATGTCATGAACCTCTGTCCCTGCGATCTCCCAATCTCCGATGAGCCAATTCACCAATGCGCGCCCTTTATGCGTTAGCCCTCCAAGCTAGAATTTTGGTCCACGCGACCACTATTTCACAAGACCGCAACCTTATCTCTTGTCGAGGTTTCAGACATCGCAATGCCAAAATGCATAAACACCTTGTGCAGGGGATCCCCGATATCTCGTTCCCCGATATGACGTCAGCTAGCCCCCACACAATGGATCTCTCCTTTCTTTCAGAAAATCAGACTTCGCAATTTCGAATCACAAGCCCTCCTTGTCCACGGGATTCCCGATATCCCAACTCGTGATTTCCCGATTCCCATAACACCGACAGACGACTTCTGCTTTCGGGAAATCTCCCAAATACTCTTATTTCCTCCACGTGTCCTCCTACGATGGATGGTCCTAATTGCCTCTCGCGAATTCGCGACTTTTGATGTCTCGAACGCCTCGTCCTCAAAACTCGTGAAATGCCGATCTCCGATGCTCCATCTTGATTTTCTATCGGGACTTCCCCCGATAGTCTGGATCTCCACCACGTGTCTCCACAAACAGATGGCTCAGATTCAATCTCGGGATTTCTTCATGGAAATTTCCCGATCTCCTGTCTTCAAGACTCCCGATATCGCGAACACCAATACCCCGATGCCTTCGAGACTCACCTTTATGAACCAGTGCCCGGATCTCTGAAATGGATGATCACGCGACACACGTCCTCCCTCAGATGGACGGCTATGATTCTTTTATTGTTTCAGTACTTGAAATGTCCCGGTTTTCTCGACCTCAGGACCTCTGATATCCCGAGTGTCAATATCCCGATAAGCCAACTCTTTCGGGACTTTCACCTTGGCTTTTCCTGATGGTTTAACCACCGTGTAACTCATGATAGATCTGACGGCTGTCGGGTTCTTCACTCTAGATTGACGGCTCAGATCACCTCTTCTCCTGAACACTCTCTGGACGTGAATACCTTCCAACAGTCCAGATCTCCTCGGCCGATCCAACGACTGTCGTTGCTCCTCCTGAGCTTCTGGGCACTTTCTTCCTGCACTTGGAGGAATTCCAAGTTCTCAAAGGCTCTAACCTTTGTCTTCCTCTCACCTCTGCGAACTCCTCACTCTGAGTTCTCGCCAGTGCATGAAAAAACGTTGTTCCTCTTGAGCTTTCCTATAGCTTCGACCTCCAAGGAAACTCGACTCTTTCTTTCTTTTCTCCCACAGATGGAGAATGTAAAGGCCTCCTGGATCTCTGTTTTCTCAAGCAACCTCTTGCTGAGCCTATCAGGGTGTTCAGCAACCCTGTGAAGATCCCTCAGTGGACTCTTCCTTCAGAATACAGAACTCAAAGAGTTCTCTTCTCTTGTGTGCTTGTTTTCACACCGTCTCTATGCCCTCCTGGTAGAGTAGCTTCCTCCAGAACTTCCAGCAGTTCTGTCTCCTTCTCCTGTGCACCTAAGCACTCGCTCAATGCCCACCTGGCAGAGCTCTTAGAATCCTCAGTGATTCTGGTTCTTCTCCGAACTCACAGCAGATTTCTTCCTCTGTGCACTCCTTGCACCTGCTCAATGCCCACTTGGCAGAGCTTCACAGAACTCCTCAGAGATTCTATCTGCAACTGTGTCTTCTCCCACACAGCCTTGCCTCCAAGGTATTCAGCAACCTTGAGGTATTTCCTGAGTTGTTGATTCCAATTCTTGTGTCATAGCACGTCTTTGTCTGAACCCACAGTATTCAGAATTGCAACCTCTGTGCACGGCCATCAGAACCCGCAGTGTCCTGTCACACCCTCCTGGTATGAAGCCTCAAAGACCTTCCCTTGAAATCAAAACAACCTGCAAATGCCTAGCATACATTCACAGCATATAAAGAACACTCACAGACATCCATTCAACACAGAATACATGAAGGAAAAACTACTCTATTTGTATTAAAATGGCAAATGCCTATTTATACAAGGTGTTCCTGAGCATGGCCTGTAACAAGGTCTCGGCTCCTTCTCTCTTCTTCTCTCTACTCGCAGATTTCTAACTATTCCAACCCACTACTAAATGAGATACTAAAAATCTCTTTTACCTGAGGGGGATCTTAGAGCTCTTCCCTCCAAATCTACCTACCCTATTCAATTACATTGAATGGGATATCTAGTCCGCTATCCGGATCTAGATCTCAGCCTTGCAAACATTAAAGTCCTTCTTATCTACACCTGCACAAAGGCATAGCTTCACAGCTCAACAGCTTAAGCATTTAATTACATTGAATTCAAATTTAAATGAGGTTGCGCCTCTCTTCAACGCGCGACTTGAATTCACTGGCGTGGTTGGTTGGCTGGCTGGCTGACATGGAGAGATGCTCATGCATCACATTAGCTGCAACAACAAATCTTCTCCAAACTTGCGCACAAACTGACCAACTGCAGTGCGCACAAGTGTGCTTCTGCAATTCTGAGAATACTGGTCAGAATGAAGACTGGCCTCATGTATTTATACTATTTCTGGTAGACTGCCTGGGTCGAATTCTCATTATGGGTGTGAATTTAACCAATATATAACATTCCCTTTAGCCAAATTTTTATCTTGGAGGCTAATAACCTAACACAAATTATCCTCTTGAGTCGACTTGTCTTCTAGGGTTATTAGCCAACTAATGAGGGTTTCTTCTTGATTCCCAGAATATTCTATTCTCGTCAGGTTTACACATGAAGGTAAATACCTCCTGTAGCTACCATAATATCAACAAGATCTTCAACTTGTAACCCCAATTGGCATTTAGGGCCAATATGCATTTAATCCCAAATTGTCAAGGTTTAAGAGCTTAAGATTATCTCCTCCAATGGATCATTGCATCGTTTTATGTTTCCAAATCACTTGGGCAGAGAGATCAAGTTGCCAAACGATTCCTTGAATCAATGTATCATCCCATTAAAGCCCAAGTAAAGAAGCCTAATTTATCTTAAGTTTTCTTTGCAGGGTTTCATCATCAGATCTGAACAAAATCATTCACCTCAAGGATCATTTTTTTCCTTAGGTGTGTCCAGTTGTCAAATAACCTACTGAAACTTCCCAAGCAATCCATCATTTCTCCAAATATTTACCTCTGTCAATCATCATTCGGTATAATTTTCTACAGAGGTTTATAATGGGTAAGTAGGGTTTTATTTAGAGTGGGTTTGATAGAATCGTCTTAAGTTCCCTTTGAACACATCCAAATCTATAGCATCACTTTCAAAAAAAATTGTCTTAAGCATCGAGTTCAAAACTGTTACAATAAATTTTTAGCAGCCCTAGACACCATTAATATCATTTCTCGATTTGATCTTAGTTCCACTGTGCCAAACACTCACATAGTTTACATGAACAAGACTTATTTCCTATTGCATGAATCGATCTCAGTAATATTTAGCCGAGGGTTGAAACGAGTCACAAGTTCATCAACAAAATCTTTTCTTTAACCCTTTAACAAATTTTCCTCTCATCTTCTATTCAATCTTTGTCAAACCAAAATATTGTAGACAAAGCGACAGGCAAACATTTGTTCATTGGACTATCTTTCAGAATTATTGTGAAGACTTTTCTTACCAAACCTTTTAGCCACCCAAATTTCCCCAAAGGTTGATTTAAACTGTCATATTTTTTAAGGATCCTGAGGTTCAAAGGGGTCACAATGGACCACTCTAGTATACCAATCATTTCACACCTCTTTTGATAACATTTCAGTTAAGGGATTGTTGAAGTGTATTAATTACATCAGTGTTTGCTGGAAATAAATCATGTCATTTTATCATTGGCATCATTTGAAGGATCAAAATATGTTCGTCAGTTCAGTTTCTTTTTTCATACAGATCAGTGACCTAATCCTTTGATTCCTTATTTGT
>CBVK0100020900.1:0-35341 GCA_900067695.1 Picea abies
TCTTCCGATCTCACTTTTCCTTGGTCTTGAGATTAGTTAGGATTCTTCAGACATCAATTTGTCTCAGATAAAGTATGCCAATGATCTCTTGGTTAGGTTCAACATGATCGTTTGTAAATTGACAACCACACCTTTCTTATCAAGGGTCAAGCTTGAGGATGGTGGGGATACACCATCGGTGGATTGCACCAAGTACATATAGATAGCGGGGAGTCTTCTTTACCTCACTCATTGCCATCCATATCTCTCGTATGTAGTAGGTACAGTTTCCAGGTATACGCAGGATCCGCATGAGCTTCACTGGAAAGCTTCCAAGGACATCCTCATATATGTTCAAAGTACCACCAGTCACAAGATTTACTATGAAATAGGTTGTACATTAGATCCCATGGGATATATAGATTTAGATTGGATCGGTGATAGCATATATTGCAAGTCCACCTTTGGGTACATTCTTAGTTTGGGATCTGGCCTCATCTGTTGGTCGAGTAAAAAGCAATCAACAATTTCTTTATCATTAGCAAAGGCCAAGTACAAAGAGGAGTGATCAAAATTACCATTCAGACACTTTGGCTATAAAAATTCCTCATGAGCTTGGTATCCAGTTCCACCATCCGACTATCATCTAGTGCGACAATTAGAGCACACTAAAATTTTGGATAGACCCAGTGCAATGAAAAAGAACAAAACACATCGAGATCCACATGCATTATATCAGAGAGTTGGTTCATGATGGTATCACTGACTTGCAATACTATCTTTCCTATGAACAAACTACTAACATCTTCATCAAGAATTTCAATGAACATAAATTCTACTTTCCACGTGACCCTCTTGGTGTGAAGGACACATCTGCTAGCCAACTATCTTTCTTTTTCCACATTGTACTTTAAGAGGGGGGGGGTTCCCATGAGGTTTTCCATCTTTCATCTTTTTTCAATTGTCATTCATTAGATGCATTGTAAAATGGGTACCTAACATGGCTTCTTGTTGGGACTCATTCATTGTGTTTACTCCCTGGTAGTGTTTAGTAGGGGGCTTGTTAGAGATATTACACACACATGGTATTTCTTTTCCTAAGTTTATTAGTCTATGTCAAGGGCACCCCTAGTTAGATATATTCTCTCCTAGATGAGGGCACCACATCCTCTTTAGTCTTTACTCAGTTGTACTTCAGTTAGACTAGTGGAGTAGAGTCTTGCATGACAACCTCAGTATTATCATCAAGTGTTGCATTCTCACCTTGAGATCATCATGAGAAGGGTGCACCATGTAGAGTATATCATGTATATTTTTCCATTCTCTCATTTGGTTAGTACAATTCTTTATTCTTTCTACTCTCTCTGAACTTTCCAAGCTTTGTGTGAATTGTTTCTAGATAGATTCTCTGTGCAGGTTTCACTCCAATTCTACATGGTAAAACTGGGGTATTACATTCCCCTCCCTCTTAAATTGCAATGTCCTCAATGCAAATCAACACTGAATACAATAACAAAAAATTTCATTAAAATTTCAAATTAGATGTGGGAATGCCTCTCTCATGACAACCTCCAACTCCCACATTGCTTTTTTGGGATTGTAGTGGATCCATATGACCTTTACCTACCTTATTGATCTATTCCTGAGCAACACGAACCTCTTGTTTATGATGCATACTGGTTGTACCTGAATATCTCTTTATAGCTTCATTTGAATCAAATCCTAATGAATAACATATTTAGGATTAGGTACATACTTAAAAAAAATTGAAACTGGGAAAATTATATTAATGATTTTTTTTTGTATCTAAGCTAAACAAAAGTAGTACATCCAACTATATGTCTTCAAAATATAAACAAGAAGGATAGATCCAAACCAAAATATAGAGTTTACATATGTTTGTTGGAAAACAATCCAGTATTTACTACTATTGTAGATTCTACAAAAGCTACCTAATATGTAAATAACTTCAAAAAACATAATGTAATTAGAAGATGCAACTACAATGGAAGGTATGGAAAGGATCATCCCAAAATTTTTGAAAATATGCCTTACCCTTGTCTTGATCATATAAGCACTTAGACTTATTGATTGTTTCTTCAAGAGTTTTAGTTTCATTGAAATGAATCTTGTCCCTATAGAATGCAAGCAAGTCACTTAAGAAACATTGTACATTAACCTTCTCCTCTTTAATATAACCAACATACCTCAACAACTCTAAAAGAATTTTCTCACATTCTTCCATGGGCATATTTCTTATCTCGAATTCAATGAACTCTTGATCTTTTTGTCATAATAATACTAAAAAAGGTACCTTTGTTGGAAATACTTCTTGAATAGCCTCCAAGGAATCCTCTTCTTATTCAAGTGCTTAACTTGCTTTAACTGGTCCCAACAAATGGAATATTTTCCTTGTAGGTTGTTTATAACGATTTTGGCTTCCATATTAAATGAGCAGTTATGCAGCCAAAAATACTTCCTTATCCCTATAAACCAAGCTTCAACATCCTCTCCCATTTTTCTTCCACTTTCAAAGGCTGGTGGCTTAATATTCTCAAGCTCCCCTTACAAATTCTTTTGTTCATGTCTTCTTCTTTGATGTCTAGTTGGGGACACTTCTAGACTACTCTTTTATTCCTCATATGTATATGACTTCCCATCTAAATGAAATGGTGAATAGTAATGTCTCTAAGATATGGTAGGAATTACTCAATGCCTAGATGGTATTCCCTTCTTGAATGCACTCAACCTTTGTTATGATCCAAATGCTTAATGTATCATAATAAACTAGAAGTACATACCATGCACACCAATGTGAGCGTGGAGAACAACTGCAATATAGATAAGAGAGATGAGTTACAAAATAACTCCTTAAAGAATAATAGAACCTCCTCCACATATCCCAAATACATTCACACATCACAATTCACCTGTCCTCAATAATGAATACATGATCTATATATATACCTATTCACACATTTCTCATGAGGCCCCTTTATTATTCGACCGACCTTATTGCATATATAATTGTGCATTACATGTACATTTAACTCCATATATTCCCCCCCTTGGGGTCATATCATATACATTTAACACCATATATGCCCCCCATTAGGGTCATATCATAGTACCCTACTTCAAAAAGCTTTGTCCTCAAAGCTTTGCAATTAGAGGCTTTACATGTGATGAAACCAAGTAATATGGTTTTCTTATGTTTCCTCTTTCTTCTTTCCATTGACGATGATCCAACCATCCAAAATCTTTCTTGGTGTTGATGCTGAAATAAGAATGTTTCGAAACCAACATCTCAACCTCCCGTGAGGCCAGACAAGAAGAGGCAAGAATGTTACCCTAAGTTTTAAGCCCCGAAAAGAGAGCTCATTAGACTCTATGACAAAGAGTCTAAGCATGAATCTTCTCCTTATGATTTTATAAATATTTGATTTTTATTTATTTTGCAACTTATAAGATTTTGTATTTTTTTTTTGTATGAGAATTAAATTAAATTAAACTAAAATCATTATAAAATTAGTAATACAATTGTAAAAATAAAATAATTATTGAAAAAGAAATATAAACAAACTTTGTGTTTTGAAAATATTTAATATTTTGTATATTTGTAAATTATTTCATTTTGTATTTTATTTATTTTAATGTAAATCAATTGTAAACACAAAAATTGATGAACATATTAATATACAAATGCAAAATTTAATTAATTAAACAAGAAAACTAAAGAAAATAAACTAAGTTAACAAGTGAATGATTGTAGGAAACCCTAAAATAAAATCTTTCTTTTCTTTTATATTAAGACAAGTTAGTATAATTTAACAAAGCAAGAAAACAAAAATAAGATTGGTTAATTATTTACAAGAACTATTTTAAAATAAAAAACAAATTGAAAAAAGACTTTTTGATGTTTTCTTTAAGTATTACAATTTATTAAACTAAAGTTTAATAATAAAATTAAAAATACATAAAGAAATGTGATTGTGTACATTGAAATTATTATATAGATATGAATAAACAAAGATTGTTTATATTAAGAAGAGAATAATTTAAAATGTTTTATATTTTTAAATATTATATTGAAAGAAATAAAAGATAAAAACTAAAACATAACTAAGAAATTATTTCCAAAGTCGAAGAAGTTTGATCTTTACTAAAGTTTGTATTCCCATACATTTTCTTAGATTTGTGAAGCATAAGACACAAATTTGCATATTGAAAATTGATTAGCACTAAGAAACTCAGACTTAAAACAAAACAAACTTAATAAGTAAATGATTCACCTCATGGACACCAACAAAACTCATCCTCACTTCGTCCCTTCTTCTACTTTACAAGACGTCCCTGTTGCTAACAACTTCATCAAATCTTTCAGCAGAAAATGTATGGAGTATAAAAAATGAAAGAAACACAAAAACCTCACTAAGCCCTCATGAACCTCCTCTAAGAAAAATTATCCTCCTTGTTGGCCGCTTGCTGCATCAATTATATATTTTGACAGGCGGTTTGAGTAGTTAGGGTAGCTTTCACATGAAACCAACAGAAACGAATTGCCACAATTTAAAATAATATTTGAGTAAATCTTATTAACCACATGTCAAATTTTTTATTTTTTGTTTTTTTTATCTCTTCAAATTCTCCCAATTTGTGTAAAGACTCAACACGTGCCAAATCATCATCCTCGCCTTACTGATTGTCTATGATTAGAAAGGTCCATAATATTTTCAGTAGTGACAAACAAAGTGGATACATAATCGATATTCCCAAGATTTCTGGTTGCTGAAGATGAACTTCTAGTCCCAGACCATGAATTTAAAGCAATGGGTACTAGAATTAAAGAGTAAGCTACAAGGATATGTTCAAGCTGTAATGATTGCTCTTCGTATTTACAACATATCGCATAGACTTAGACTTGGTAGCAACAAGCTTTTATTTACATCTTGACTATTGGAAACATGAAATTTTCTGGATTTCCATGTTCTTCAAAAGGAAACAAGAATCTTGGCATCCATACATGCGATTTCATGCCTTTTCAAACATCCCCGTGGCAACCTTGGTGTTGGAGAG
Source organism: Picea abies (assembly GCA_900067695.1). Lineage (NCBI taxonomy): Eukaryota > Viridiplantae > Streptophyta > Pinopsida > Pinales > Pinaceae > Picea > Picea abies. The sequence goes on from CBVK0100020900.1 coordinate 5,056, forward strand.
ATTTATTTTTGCAGTAAAGAAAGCAACCACACTCTCCACAGAAATGTATTTGATGTTTCTATGTTAGCTTTGCTAATTTTCGTAAGAAATTGATCTGTATTCAACAAAATTTGGTAGTCTCCTCTTCCATCACCAACCATTATTTGTAATGCATGAGTATAATGGATGTGCTTAATTTCCACTTTTATTTTTATTTTTTAATTTTTATTTTATTTATTTTTTATTATTATTATTTTATTTTCCGTTTCATCTTGCAATAGATACTATAAAGGTTCTTCAAAAGTCCGGATGGTGTCTTTTTTTTTATAAGTGAGTTTTAGAACCTGTATTGCTAAAGGGGGGTTATGATAAAAAAATAGGGGAACTCCCTAGTCTGCCAAAAAGGAAACCAGGCTAGAGATTCCTGAGTTACGTTTTCTGAAATAGGCAAGGGGTAGGACTGGACTGCCACCTTGGGAAACCAGCCCAGTCCTACCAAATCCAGTTTTTGACAGTATAAGCCCAACATACATGAAAAGGTTAACTAAAATAATAGTAACAGAAGTTGAGATTGACACAGGACTGACCCGACTGACTTGACAATAGACTGACTAGACACTAGTCCAAGATGATGATATGTTTCTTTCCTTCATTCGCCTGGCCCTTGTTATCCTCCTTTTGGGGGACCGTGTGAGTCTTTCTGATATGTGCTGGTGATCCTTTACTGTCGGCTGGTGTGATGTCCATGTGATGGACGTAGTGCAGGTAGAGGTGGAATTGAGCAACCAGACGCTCCAACTTGGCTTTCTGGTCTGTCTCGACCTCAGTTAGCAGTTTGGTAATGGTTTCCAGACTACCGAGGCATCTCAAGACTTCGTTCAACAATTTCGTGTGTTCCTTGCTGTTCTCCCGTCTAGCATCCTCCCTCTTTGAGCTCACTTTGCCAATCATCATATTTTTTTGCCATGCCATCTCCACCGTTTTGTGGTGGAGGGTTTCCCTGGGTTGCGTGGCTCCTGGGTCAGTTACGCAGTCCACTTTCTGAGCCAGAGCATCCCAAGTTTTTTCCTTGCACTTTTCGTTGATTTCCTTCTCTAGTCGAGTGATGGTTGCCTTTCCTTTCGGTGTAACTAGAGTATGAAAGGTGCCCTCCACGTCTTTTTCTGCCTGCTCCATCCTTGAAACCCACCGAGGATTGTTCGGAGTTCCCTTCCCCTGGGGGTTTCTTTTGTTGTTCGTTCGCTTCATACACACCATCCTGTCTAGCCTATGGCTGCTCCTTTGCTGCGTTCACAACCTATTCCTGTCTACCCGGGGGTTCCTCCTTTCCCTGCCCTTGTGTCTTTCGGTGGCCTCTGCAATTGCAGTCTTTTGTTTTCCTTTGTTCCTGCTACTTGTTCTCTTATTGAACTGTCCCTGCTTCAGGCTCGTCCTTCCAATCATGGTCTTCCCGTAGAGGTGAAACTTCTCGTCCTTTTTCCCCATCATGGTACGTATGATCATGATGACTCGACCATTATTTCTGTACTGGCCCTTGCCCCTGCTCGCTTGATATCCTACTGGAAAACTCCTCGTGCCTGGTCCTTGGTGTGGTTGATCGATACTGGTCCGTGTCAATCCCTCTTGCCTTATGTCATTAGCTTCCTGCTGTTTTCCATCGATACTTTCTCATAGGCTTTCCCCGAAAATCTTAATGTTGACACGACCTTGTTGCCATACCCTCGCCTGTTGTATAATTTGATCCGACATTGTGATTGGTAGTCAAGTGTTGGGCAGTCATATCCTACCTGGGTCCTTCGAGACTTTCGCTGCCCTCCTCGATGTGACCTTCCTTGCTTAAGTTGTTGTCTCGGTCTTTTGTCGCTAGTTGGGTGCAGTCTGTTCTAAATTGTCCTTGCGAGATGTTGATCCAGGTAGTATCTAGTTCTGGTCCTTCCTTGCTAACCCCCTCGTTTGAAATTTTGTCTGCCGAGCCATTTGCTGACCTATGTACCCAACGCAACTCCATAGTGTTAATCGTTTGCAGATGCTCCTGGATTTTTTGTAGGGAGTGTGCCAAGTGCTAGTGTTTCTGAACCTTGCCCACTCTAGTGCCGTTTTGGAGTCTCTTCACCATTTTGTTGACCAGGTGGAGTCACCTTTCACAATAGTGTTGGTCATCCTTTCTTATCTTAGAATTTCGAGACCGAGCTTCATGGCTCCAAATTTTGCTGCGTTGTTGGTTGAGTTTCCCAAGATCCAAGCATACAACTGGATTATGTTACCCCCACTATCTCTGGTCACCCCTCCCATTCCTGTCATTCGTGGGTTTCCTTTTGCAGCCCCGTTAAAATTTAACTTGAGGAACCCTGCCAATGGAGGTGTCTAGTTACACTCTTCTAATTGGAGTTGCGATGGCCGCCCTACCTGTGTGTTGTTGCGATGATCTTTTAGGTGAAAGGTTTCCAGGATTCAGGAGTCCTAGCTTGTGAGTTGCACTCTTTCAATCTGGCAGTTGCGGCTCTACACCATTTCTCAGATTTGTGAGATTATTGCTTCCTTGAGTTTCCCTTTCAGGAGGCTTTCATTCCTGAAGATGTGTCCGTTCCTTTCTTTCCATATTGCCCATATGATCATCCCTGGTATGAGGTTCCAGCAGAGGTTTACCATTTCATTTTTGCTGTAACTCTCATTCTAGTTATTGATGGTTGCGCTGATGTTACCTCGAGTCCTATTGGACTGGCAAAAGATGCCTGCCGCCCAGTCCCATATCTTTGTTGTGTAATTGCATTCGTCCAGGAGGTGATTCGTTGTTTCTTATTTCACTTGACAGATGTGGCATCATGATGGGCCTACAAAACCTCTTTTCCTTAGGTTTTCCCAGGTTAGAATTCAGTTGTGGAGTACTAGCCATTTGAACATTTTGATTTTTGGCCACTGGGGGCTGTCCCAAATCTTTCCCCACTGTTGCGCCGGGTCTTCTTGGTCTTGGTTCGTGATGTAATTCCGAGATTCTTTTAAGTTGAATTCCCCTCCATTTTTCCTACCCCATCTTAGTTGGTCCTCTTCTTATGAGACTATTATTTTCCTTTTCCCCATTTCCTCCTCCACCTCTTTCATTATTGTTGCGATCCAATCTTTGTTTTGTGGATTGAGTTTGTCCCAGATCCTCCATCTGTCGCAGTCATTTTCTTGTTTCCAGTAGTGTTGGATTTTGATTTTTCCTTGCACAATCATCTCCTGTTGGAGTTCCTCCCTATCCATATTTTCCATTTTGGTTTCCTGTTGCCACACGTCCTCCCATAATCTGGCTGTTTTACCATTCCTCACTTCCCAGAAGCTGTGTTTCTGAATCCAGGTTTTGTTGTGCCAGGCTAGATTCCAAATGGATCATCCTTCTCTTGTGCTCATAAAATGAATTCAATCCTGATCGTTGATGTCTGGGACATACTTGGCCTTCCATAGGGTTGCCCATGGTGTTGATTTTTCTTTGACCCATCTCCACCAGAGTTTCACCCCGTAGGATTCGTTGGTTACTTGTGGGTCTTGTAACCCCAGGCCTCCTTTGCATTTTGGTTTGCAAACCTTATCCCATGCCACAAGGGCCCATTTTTTCTTGTTTTCTGCTCCACACCATAGGAAGTCCCTTTGGATGGATCTTATTTTTTGGAGTATTCCTTTGGGAGCGGGAAACACTAACATCATATAAGTCAGAATTGCTTGTAGAACCGCTTTGGTCAGGACAAGTCTCCCTGCAAGGTTGAGGGATCTGTAAGTCCAGTTTTTCACCCTCTAATGTAGCTTGTTGATCACTCCTTCCCATGTTGCCATTTTGCATGCTCTGTCCATCAAGGGAATTCCTAATTATTTCGTTGGGAGAGTTTTGTGTTCAAACCCCAAAGTATTTGCCAGGTTCCTTTGAATTGTCGGGTTGGTATTGAAGAAATATATCATGGATTTGGAGTGATTGATCTCCTCTCTTGAGGCTTCCCCAAAGTCTTCTAATATTATTTTATATGCTTTCGCTTCCTTGACCATGGGTGTGCCATGGAGTAATGTTTCATTAAAGAATTGTTGATGCGTGGAGGTAGGGCAATTTTCAAAAGGTTTGATGCTTGTTATTTCTCTTGCTCTAGTTGCGCTTTTTATGCTTCTACTGAGTCCTTCCATCATTAGAATGAACATGTAAGGTGATAGCTGGTCTCCTTGTCTGATGCCTCTTGAAGGCCATAAAGGTTTGGCTAGGGCTCCATTGATTAACAACGAGTAACTGGTCGTTGAAACTAGGCTGACAATCCAGTTGATCCAGTGTTGCACAAAGCCAAATGCTTCCAGAGTCCTTACCATATAGTGCCAGTTAATTTTGTCATAAGCTTTTTCTAGGTCAAGTTGGATTATCATCCCCCCTTTCCTCTGGGTTTTCAGCGTGTGTATCAATTCATGGGCATGGATGATGTTGTCCAAAATTTTTCGCCCTTCTACAAAACCCGCTCGTTCCTGAGAAATTAGTGAGGGTGGGAGAGGTTTCAGTTTGTTAGCTATGACTTTGGAGATTATATTGTAAACCACATTGCATAATGCTATGGATCTGTATCGGTCTGGGGTTATGGCTTCATTTTCTTTGGGGATTAGAGTAATCATTGTGGCATTTAACGCTTTCAAAATAGAGGTTGAGTGTCTGGAGTCTTCCACCACCCCATAGACGTCGTGTTTGACCACTTCCTAGCAGGCTTTGAAGAATTCCACTATGAAACCATCTGGACTTGGGGCTTTCCATTGGGCATTTCCTGGACCACTTGGTCAATTTCCTCCTTAGCGATGGGTTTGTTTAGGTTGATATTTTGTTCCTCGGTAACTAGCCTGGGGATGTGTTGAGTTATCCTTTGTATGGATCTCGTTCAATCTTGGTTGGGTTCATGGGCTATCCCATGGAAGTGGTTTACCAATATATTTTCGATCTCTTTATGGGACTCTCTCTCGATCCCAACCTGATCCCAAATTTTTAGGATTTTGTTGTGGGTTCTTCTAGCAATGGTGGTTCTATGAAAAAACCTTGTATTCTGCTCTCCTTCCTTTGGCCACCTGATTCTGGACTTTTGGCGCCATAGAGTCTTTTCCTGCTGGCATCTTGCTTCCCATTCTTGGGTCAGTTGGATCTCTTCCTTTTTTCGATCCTCTCTATAGCCCACGTATATGCATATTTCCTCGAGGTTCCTCATTCTGTCTTCAATAATTATTTTTTCTTGGTTTATGTTTCCAAAGATTTGCTTGTTCCACTCCTTGAGTTTATGTTTGATGTACCTGAGTTTCTTATAATGGTTGAACATCCTTGTCCCTTGTTCAGGTTGTGGCTCCCGCCACCATTGGCTGATGTTCTCCTTGAAGGTGGGATGTTCAATGCAAAATTTCTCGAATATGAAAGGTCTGTTTTTCGGTTTGGTTTGGAAGTTTGCTTCCAATTGGACTGGCCAGTGGTCTGAACCCCCCCAGGGAAGGATGCTGCAGTCTAAAGTTAAACCCTATAGGATGATGGATTCCGACGCCAGGAATCTTTCTAGCCTCATCGCTATCCGATGTTGATTTATCCATTTATTGTTCCATGTGAACTGTCCATTACTGGTTTTGATGTCCACCATATCCACTGTGTCAATGAAAGTTGAAAAGTCTTTTGCATCTCTATCCAGTCTCCTTGTGCCTCCTTTTTTCTCCGCAATTGTCATGATGACGTTGAAGTCCCCGACTAGGATCCAGTGGAGGTTGTTGTAACACGCTTTTAGGTTTTCTAGGTCCAAGAGCATTCTTCTCTTTTCTTCCAACATCTGGGGACCATAAACATTAGTGCATAGAATCACCTCCGTGTTACCTATGATTTGCATGTTAATTGAAAGTGTGTTTCTGGTGGCTTTGGATGCTAGTAGATTCATCACTTATGGGTTCCATAGAGTGAGAATACCGCCTACCATCTGCTGTCCTTCGAAAACCAATGTCTTGTACTTGCTCCATTGTTTTTTGCTAATTGTTTCCATTCTATTTACAATACACTTTGTCTCTTGGATGAAACAGAGGTCCGGTTGTTCCTTCCTAGTCTGTTTTTAAGGATTCTTTGTTTTCATGGACTGTTTAGGCCTCTAATATTCCATGTTATAATCTTCATTTAAACATGTGGGGGGGAGTTGGGAAAGAGCTTCTTGATATTACTTGAATTTATCAGCAGAGCTCCTAGTTTCTGCAGGGCTACGTTGTTTGATTTCCTGCCTTTCTTCCTTCATGTCTGCTTGGGTGAGAGTTGTGGTTGTCCCTCACCTTCTTTGATTCCTAGGTGTGCTATCTCCCTGTGCGTGTTCTTGAGCCCTCTGTATTTTTCTTCCTCCGTTAGGAGGAATATGTATTGGATACAGTCTAGTTGCTCCGTTGGTACATTTTCTACGCCTTGCCTTTTCCATTGCTCCAATATTTTTGGGAGATCGATTACTTCTCTTTTCGCAATATATCCGAGGTTAGGATCTTCCATGCCTACCTCGCTTGGTTTCATTTCCATGTCTCCATCTACCTCCTGCATGGGTGTGTTAGCATCTATGGTTTCTCCATCCATAGGAGTTCAGCTACCCCCCTGCTGCATCTTATTGCTTGGATTGTTTGTGTTCTCACTTATGGATTGGTCCTTAGCTTCTTTGTCTTTTTCCTTTTCATTTCCTCTTTCTTCCCCTTTGTAGGTTTTGTCACACCCTTCCATTCTAGTCCTGGCTTCTAGATTGCTTCTCATTGGGGTTTTACTTGGTTTCTTGTTTGCTCTGTTTCTGTGGTTCGGCTTAATAAACCCATCCTCATCCTGCTGTCTTTTGGTGTTTTCCGCTTCTTGTTTTTTTATTAAGAGGGCAATCTATGAATAGGTGTCCATGTTCATGGAATCTTCTGCATCTGAATGGGATCTTCTTGTAATTGATTCTTTGTATCCATTCCTCATCCCAGAATTCCAGGCTTATGGGTTCTGGGAGTGCCCCCAAAACATCCATCTCTATGCAGATCCTTGCATAGGAGGTATATCTCGCTTTTAGGGTTGCTTCCGATGTATATTTTCCAAGTTTGTTCTCGATTGATTTGAAGGTAGAGGGTAGCCAATATTCTAGTGGAAGAGAGTACAACGACAACCAGACGGGTACATTCTTGAAGGTTTCTTTCTCTGGGGAGAAGTTTTCCTTCCATGGCCACATGTACAATCCTGCCGAGGCGTGGAAGTATGGCCCCCTCTCAAAGACTTTATCCCTGTCCTCCAGATTCATGAATACTGTTGTGAAGAAGCCTTTTGAAGCTAGGTGGAGTTCCACTTCCCCGCTTGGCTTCCAATGATATTTTATCCAGTTGGCAACGTTCTTTCTGTGGGCCACAAACCCATGAACTTGCAAATTAGTGCATGCGTCTTCATCTGGTCCTAGAAGAGTTGCGTTTGTGGGTATTCCAGTATCACCTTGGGTATCAATGTTGTTTTAGGTTTACACGGGTTGCGCCCTTCTACCCCATTGGGGTATTCTGGTTCTTGCGCTTCATTCTGGGTTTCTCTGGCTTCTTCCCCCATGCGATCTCTTTTTTCTAGGTTGCTTTCCTAATTTTTTTCCAGTCCTGAACCCGAGGTGCTCATCACTGGTTCCTTGAAACCTCTGCCTCGTGGGCCTTTCCCCCTATCCACCACTGCCTGCTTGTTTGAGGGCGTTCCATTACCGCCCCCTTTGGTAACCATGCTGCGCTCTGCTGTGTCTGCGACTGTTAAACCCTAGCTTGCTCCTTTCCTACGGTAGCAATGTCGATTTTTTTTCTTTTTTTTTTTAAAGTCCGGATAGTGTTAATTCCATCCTAAGTATCTTTTTTTTAATGGACTCCTTACAAGCTACAAGAGAAGCAAGAGCAATTTCATCATTACAAACAACTTTAAGTTTTCCTTCTTCAGTATTAGCATATTTTGCAAATATATTTCGAATGTAACTTCACTTTCATTGATCAATATGAGCAAATGTACCCTCGTCTTCAATTGAGCATCATTATTTAAGATTACAAATCCATCTATAGTGTCTCTTCAAGAGAAATTCTCGCTGAGGTGATGATACCAAATTGTCATAATCCACCCAACCTAATGATACAAACTGTCATAATCCACCCAACGCTTGACAAAATATGTCAAAATTGTGATCTCTGATGGACTGTTTGTTATTGAAAAAATTAATAACAAATGATCCATAACAATAATTTAATTTTACCCTTGTCATGGTTTTGCGCGTTTTCCATCATTTGTAATAAAGACAAGAATCTTTGTTGATAAAAATGGTGCCCTCGACCTTCACACCTTGCAAGTTAACAATGCAATATATAATGATCTCTCAAAGTTTACAAGCCACTGCTTCAGAGCTTCTATTTTATTTGCCTTGCCTTGTAGTCCTTCCCTTGTGCAACAACTATATCATTCTTAAGATAGTAATGTGATGATTTCATGGACCATAGAACACTTGCAGTTTCACCATCACTACGATACCCAAATCACACTATAGTTGAAATACAATGGGTGAATTTAACTATGTCTGAGGATCACAAACAAACATTAAATGTCAATAGTTCACCTTATACATTGTAAATGAGAAATCATAACGTCTCGGATGATTGCCAACCTAGTGGAACATGATGAAACAAGCAAGGTATGCGCCCCAAGTCCTCATACTTGTCACAATCTATGGGGTCTAGAGCGAAAGAAAGGTTTGCTAGTTACGATAGGTTGGTGCTCTCATTGAAGCCTAGAAGTGTTCTTTGAATGCTTTAGCTACAATGAAAGGTGCCAATTTGATTTCATGTAGATTAGTTAAAATACCCATTTCAAACATATATCTTGGTGCAAGTATAGACATGGACATCGATTATTTTGGCTCCTTAGGTACTGGCAATGAGTGCATCCTTTGATTTATTTCCTCCATTTTTTTTATGATAGATAATATTGGATCAATTTCATCATGGAGATTGGATCTTATTGTGCATGAGAATGGTGCATATAGGATCGAATTGATTTTTATTTACCTTCATGGGAGATCCCCTCAAATCATCGGCTTTTGACTTGTCTTCATGATACCTCTCTTCGTTCGAATAGTTGTCTTTCCGTAACAATTTTGTAACCTATAAAACTGTAATCTTTTACACATGTGAAATAAATTCCTCTTTCTTCTCTTCTTAAGTTGAGATATTTTGTGGGAGGGTTTTTATTTCGTCCAATACATTATTGTTCCCGAAACATAACATGTGATTTTATGTATAAACTTAGTATTGTTGTAACAACTTCACCACTTACTGGATAGAATGGAGGTAAAAAAGACATATGTAACCATAACCAATACAAAAGCCTCCAAGTTTCATAATAGTTCTTACTATCACATAGGAATTAAATGATTTCCTTCTTGAGCAATTTAGATATGTGAAGCATACCTTCAATCTTATAAATAAAAAGAATATATCTTCTTCCTAGTGAATGATCTCAATATAGAACATGTTAAAATAATGAAGAAACATCTAACATCTATTAAAATAGAATATTGTTTAGAGTTTGTTTTATTGGTACACAGATTGAGGTTGTAGGTGGTTTGAGATCCACTTAGATAGGAGTAAGATTGTAATATTTTAGATATAAAAAGTATTCAGAACATAAATAAAATGCTAGAAATGGCAGATGAACAACAATATAACCAGAATAACACCACAATAATACTAAAATGATAACAAAATAACACCACAAAGAGCACTTCGATTACTGAGAGTAATGTTCATGGGCCTCTTCAAGGGGGCAACCTCCAGTCGAGCAGAGCTCTATTACAATAATATCCAAGCTAGGGTTCTCATGCCTTTGACTCCTATTTATACTAAATATGTCTATTAAGAGAACCATCTAGAGGAAGATCCTTCTAGAAGTGGAAGCTTCTATTAGGTCTTCTTACATTCGATTTATTCTACCTTATTGCAAGGCCTTATTAATATTGACTTTTATTACATCGGAATACATTGTTCTACCTACGTAAGGGGTTAGGTCCCTAACATGTCCGCCCCCTTAAAAACAACCTTGTCCTCAAGGCTTGAGATGTGGAAATTGCTGCAGAATGGTAGCTGGTTCCCAAGTGGCATTTGCTAGAGTTGTATCATTCCATTGGACTAACACTTCCTTAATGGTTCGCTGACACAGGCAACGCTCACGCTGGTCCAAAAATGCTTGTGGCTATAGCCAAATGGAGCTTTCTTCATCCAACTCGGGAAGGTTGGTTTGAGTTTGGCACTTAGTTCCAATCACCTTCTTCAAGCATGAAACATGAAAAACAGGATGTAGCTTAGAATGACTGGGCAAAGCTAACTGATAGGCCATCTGTCCCACACGCTTGAAAACTGTATAAGGACCATAAAATTTGGGCGCCAACTTCTGACAATGGTTGACCTTGAGGGAATTTTGCATGTAAGGTTGCAGTCGAAGAAACACCTGATCCCCTTCTGCAAATTGACGTTCAGAGCAACCTTGATCTACTTGTTTCTTCATGTGATTCTTAGCCATGACCAAATTCTCATTGAGGGTACGGAGAATAACCTCTCGAACTGTAAGCGTTTGGTCAACCATCTGGACCTTCGAGACACCCGATAAATATGAGAGAACCGAAGGTGGATTTTGTCCATAGACCGCTTCAAAAGGAGTCATTCATGTAGCTCTATGGTATGAAGTGTTGTACCACCATTCAGCTAGGGGTAACCATTGAGCCCACTGATTTTGATTTTCGATGCAAAACACCTCAGATATATTTCCAAACATTTGTTGACAACTTCAGTTTGACCATCCGTCCGGGGATGATAAGCTGTGCTGAGATGCAATTGGGTACCTTGTAGCTTGAATAGTTCTTGCCAAAAATTGCTGGTGAAAGTTGGGTTGCGATCAGAAACAATAGAATGCATCATGTCATGAAGCTTGAAGACCTGATCCATGAAAAGTTGAGCCACCGTGGATGCTGTAAATGGATGTTGAAGAGCACATAAATGAGCATACTTGGAAAGGCGATCAACTACCAACATGATGACTGATTTATTACCCGATTTAGGTAAGCATATAATAAAATCCATAGAGATATCCCTCCAAATAGAAGGTGGAATCGGAAGCGGTTGCAGTGTGCCCAGAGATTTGACTGTTTCTCCCTTGTTGCGTTGACACCCATCACATTCGGCCACAAAATTACGGATTTCTTGTTTCATACCATCCCAGAAAAAAGAATGTTTGACCCTGTCATAGGTTTTGGTAAACCCAGAGTGCCCAGCTATGGGTGTAGCATGAAGCTCAAAAAGCACCGTGGATTTAAGTTTTGACTATTTACTTAAATACAAACGACCTTTGTATCGACGCTCATCATGGAGCCATGAGTACCCTAGGGAAACTGCATAATTGGACTGCAATTGTTGTATCAGATGCAAACTTTTGGGACCATGTAGCCATTCCTGGCATATGACTTGGAGCCAATCTGGTACAATGAAGAAGAGAGAAAAAAGGGAGCCTTCATCTTCATATTTTCGAGAAAGTGCATCGGCCACCACATTGTCTTTTCCTTTCTTGTAAATGATCTCATAATCATATCCAAATAGCTTAGTAACCCATTTTTGTTGCTCTGGGGAGGAAATGCATTGTTCTAGAAAATACTTGAGGCTTTGATGGTCTTTCTTAATTTGGAAGCGTTTCCCCAATAGACAAGGGCGCCACAAATCAACGACATTCAGAATAGCCAACATTTCCTTTTCATAGACTGATTTGCCTAAATTTCGTTCAGACAATTGTTTGCTGGTAAAGGCCAAAGGTCGACCCTCTTGCATAAGGACAACGCCAATACCTTTCCCTAAAGCATCACATTCCAAGACAAAGGTCTTTATGAAATCGGGAAGGGCTAGGACTGGAGTGGTGCACATGGACATCTTCAAGGTTTGAAAAGTCTGAGCAGTGACTGGGGTCCAAGTGAAATAATTCTTTTTAAGGAGTACTGTGAAAGGTGCCACAATCTTTCCATAATTCTTAACAAACTTGCGATAATAACCTGTTACGCCTAGAAATCCTCGCAAGATTTTGAGATTCTTTGGGTGAGGCCAATCTTGCATAGCTTCAATCTTTTTAGGATCCACCCTGACGTCGTTCTTGCCAACAATATGGCCCAAGTACTCGACTTCTAAGGCACCAAAAGCACATTTAGATTGTTTCAGGAAAAGTTGGTGCTGAGAGAGTAGATGGAGAACTCGGTCCACATGAGCAAGGTGGTCTGTCCAGGTTTTTCTATAGATAAGGATATCATCAAAGAAAACTAAGACAAAATGACGAAGAAAGGGGCGAAAGAGATGATTCATGAGGCTTTGGAAGGTGGAGGGGGAATTACACAAGCCAAAGGGCATGACCAAAAACTCATAGTGGTCCTCATGAGTTCTAAATGCAGTCTTAGGAATGTCTGCCTCTTTCATACGGATCTGGTGGTAACTAGAACGAAGATCAATTTTAGTAAAGAACTGGGTGCCACTCAATTCATCCAAGAGGTCATCAATGACAAGAATGAGAAATTTGTCTTTAATGGTGAGTTTGTTGAGGGCACGGAAGTCAGGACACATGCACCAAGAACCTTCTTTCTTCAGGACCGTGACCACAGGAGAAGAGTAGGGGCTTGTACTAGGGTAGATAACGCCTGTGTTGAGCAGTTCTTGAACCATTTTCTCAATTTAATTTTTTTGGGAAAAGGGGTGACGATAGGGACAGATATTGGGAGGGAGGCTTCCTGGTATAAGGGGAATGGAATGATCATGAACACCACAGGAAGGCGGGAGTCCCTGAGGAGTGGAAAAGACCACTTGATGTTTAGAGAGGATGGATTGGAGGTCTTGCGGCACAGAGGGTATCTCAGTTTCTTGTATGGCATGGAGTTGGGGCAATAACGTCATAATGACCTTTTTTGAGCAGCTTTTCCATATGATGGGAACTAATGATCTCCAGTGAACCGACGATGATGCCTTGGAACTTATATTTTTGGCCCTCTTGGTTGAATTTCATGGTTAATTCCTTGAAATCCATGAGAATGGGACCCAAAGTCCTTAGCCAGTATGCACCCAACACAATGTCACAACCGCCCATGTCGATAGCAAACATATGAGATTTCAAGTGGTAGTCACCAATTTGGAGACACACATTTTCACAACGCCCTCCACATTTCATGGAGCTGCCATTGACAATCATGATTTGGAAATTATTGACTGCATGGATGTAGCAATGAGTTTCTTGGGCAACGCGGTGATGAATAAAATTATGGGTGCTGCCACTATCAACCATAATGATGACCTTCCTATGCTTGATGTAACCAATCAGCTTGAGGGTTTGGGGAGCAGAGAAACTAGTGAGAGCATTTAGGGAAATGACCGGTTCTACTTCGGGAGGGTCTGAGGGAGGGGTTATGTTCGTGGTTTCAGGTGACTCATACACAAGGGGAGTTTCAACATCCTCTTCTGAAACATCCTCTGAGATGCCCATAAAAATATTTTGTTCGTTACACTTGTGGCCCGGAAAATATTTGTCATCACAATTATAACAAAGGCCTTTGAGTTGGCATTCAACCATTTCAGCTCTGGTGAATTTTTGGATCTTTAGTGGAGCAGAGGGAGTAGTGGAATTTACTGGTTTAGTGCGAGGAATAAAGGAGGGTTTCTAGTTTTGAGAAGATACAACCTGTTGTGATTCTTTAGCTCTTTTAATAGCCTCCACCCAACTCTGAGGCCGAGCCAAGAGGACATGGGCACGAATTTCATCCTTGAGGCCACTGATAAAACATTCTCAGAAAGAGGCATCAGACATGCTCTCTGTCCGAAAATCCAGGCGCTCAAAAGCAGCTATAAAGTCTTCCATTGTTCCAGATTGTTTCAACTTTGTCAAATGCCCTAAATGGTTGGTGTCAGTGTCAAAGCGTTCATAAAGATCTGCCACAAAGTGTGTCCAAGCAATATACCCTTGACAAGAAGTTTTTCTCCATTGCCAACGTTCTTGATCTAGATGGAGAACACCATACCGGAGTTTGGCCAAGTCATCTGTAATGCCATATAAAGAGAAATAATATTCCATTTGGGTTACCCAACCAGTGGGATCCGAGCCATCAAATTTGGTCACATCCACCCGCGGAAGGTGTAGGTCACGCTAAAAGTGATGGTGCTGAAAATTGTGGGAATGAGAGGAAGTTTCAGCTTCAGTATGTGGGGGTGGTTCATATAAAGGGTTATCTGCAGGGAAATGCAACTTGGTGCAGATCATCGAAATGACCGATTCAAGCTGGGTAGTCATGTCTTGTTTGAGTTCCTCGATTGAGGCGGCGATGGAGGACTACATGGTTGTATTGATGGCGACAACATTGGTACTGAGCTGTTTCACTTCTTGTTGGGTCTCTGTAAAATTAGATTGCAAGGTATTGAAGTGAGCTTTCAAGTCTTGGCTATGGGTATGGGCCATGATGACGAGGGAACTGAAACGGGGCGGGTGGGGTAAAAAATATTGCTAAAAAATGATATGTATGAATGTGATAAGGGCGAAGAGATAAATCCAATGGAATAGGTCTCAAATAATGGTGCAAAAATTTTCAGACTTTTTTTTTACACCTGTGGAGTTATACTTCGGTTTGACAAATACTGCAGTGATGAAATGCCCAAATGCTTAACCAGGAAGAAATACATTGTGATTTGGCAACCCAAACATAGTTGCGCAACAATAGATCTTGTCTGCTTTAATTTTTTTGTTTCCGTCCCCAAGGGTTAGGTATTCAAGGGTTCTACAGATAAGGGTTTGCCCTGTGCTATAGCTCTTTGATATACATGCGGGGTCCAACAGTAGTACTCGGCCCAATATCTCAGGGCACTAACTAAGGAGGCTAGACTGTGCCCTTAGCCATACTACCTGACTACCCAGGTACTAGAGAGGATCTTCCCGAGTGTTGTTCTCGGTGGCACTATAACAGTCAGGCGACCGATCGGTTTATCTAAAGAGGGCTCCAGGAAATCTAGGTTGATCCGTACACAGGTGTTGTCTGATGCTCTACCACTCGAAGGGGTACCAACATGGGTTACAAGGGTGGCTAAGAGATGTGTGCTTAAGAACCATTTGTATTTCATGTGTGTATGAATCCCTCAATTGCAGGTTTATGCGCGAAACGACAGATCTCTGTGGCTTAAAGATGCCGGAATACGTCTCTACCTTGAAAAAAAAATTTAACCCACAAATTTCTGCCAAGGAAAGTGCTCTGATACCACTTGTAATATTCCAGATATAAAAAGTATGCAGAACAAAAATAAAATGCTATAAATGGCAGATGAACAACAATATAACCAGAATAACACCACAATAATACTGAAATGACAACAAAATAACACCAGAAAGAACACTTCGATTACTAAGAGCAATGTTGACGCCTCTCTTCGAGGGGGAAACCTCCAGTCGAGAAGAGCTCTATTACAATAATATCCAAGATAGACTTCTCATACCCTCGACTCCTATTTATACTAAATATGTCTATCAAGAGAACCATCTAGAGGAAGATCCTTCTAGAAGCGGAAGCTTCTATTAGGTCTTCTTACATTCGATTGATTCTACCTTATTGCAAAGCCTTATTAATATTGACCTTTATTACATCATAATACATTGCTCTCCCTACGTAAGGGGTTAGGTCCCTAACAAAGATCTAATCTACTCATAAACTATAAATGTAATTGATTTCTCTCCTTAATGCAAGCTTCGTGAGCATCGTCTCACTTGTGTGTGGTTTATTCTAAGTTCTTGTTTTGGTATCAGAGCAGAGGTTAACTATGTGTGAGGAACCACATCTGATTTTTTGTTCAAGTGAATAGGGCCGCTGCCATCAGAGCCATTGCGTGCATTTATCAATGATTGCTATGTGCATTTGTCGGTGGAGCTGTTCGTCCATATGAGGGTGTGTACACATCTCCTGGTGTGTATATTTGCAGTGTGTTGTTGCTGTTCCTTCTAGATACAATCCGAGTCCGTGTTGGGCGTGCTGTGAAGCTGTTGGCGCTATAATCAATACAATTGTGTGCTGCTGGATTGATCCTATTACAAGATGCAAATTTTAATTTCTTTGCTGCGTGCTGTATTCGCTGCCAGATATATTCGCTGTCCCTTCGTTGTCCCTTACTGTCAGTGAGTGCTGCTGGAGTGTTGGTGCAGAGTTAGCAGTGTTGGAGCTATTCGCTTGTTATAGCTCGTTTGCGTTGGAGCTACGTACGATCGCTTAAGATCACTGTTAGAGTTTGCAATTTGCGCTGGAGTTTGCAATTTGCAATTTGTTGTTGCTACCATCACAGATAGAGTATGCTATCTGGAGTGACGTGGGACTGCGTGGTGCGTGTTCTCTTGCTGCTATTTGCACCGTGAAAAGTGTTATTCTCTCCTCAATTCGATTTTGATTCGTTTCCCTGCCATCCTGTTCACGCCTGTGTGTTGGTGATCAAGGATCAATCTCTCGCCATCAACAGTAGCATTGCCATTCTTTGTGTCCTGCAACCGAGTTGGACCCAGTGTGGGAGGGAAAATGCAGTTTCTTTTTCAATTGATCATTGAATTATTTGTTAGAGAATATGGCAAATCCTCTTGCTGATTCATATTTAAATGAGTCTTCTAAACTTGATGGCGAAAATTATGTAAAGTGGAAATTTAAGCTGATCACCATTCTCTAGGTATATAGCCTTTGGACATTTGTCAAAGGTGATGAGCCCAAGCCCACTTCTACTTTCTCGATTCCAGATTGGGACAGGTGAGAGATGAAAGCGAAAGTGCTGCTGCGTATGTCCGTAAAGGACAACATCATTCCTCATATAAGGGATTGTAAAACTTCCAAAGAGACATGGGAATTTATCAAAGGTTTGTATGAAACCTCTAATGCAAACCGGATCTTATTTTTAAAAACTAAGCTACTCTCTATCAAAATGGAAGCCAATGAAAACATACGTAATTTTGTATCCAGAATTAAAGATTTAAGTGATAAGCTAGGTGACATTGGTGAAAAGGTTTCCAGTAATGATTTAGTAACAATTGCTTTGAAGGATTTAATGCAAGATTATAAGGTCTTCATTTCATCTTTCTCAACTAGACCAACACCCCCCTACCTTTGATGAATTCGCTTGTATCCTCCTTCAAGAAGAAGGAAGAATGAAGAACTACAATCATGACTGAAGTGGCTCAGATTTGGCCTTGATTGCAAAAGGTAAAAGATCATACCAAGGTAAACTATGGGACAAGAACAGGGGCCGGTTTCAAGCAAAGCAGAAAGGTATGACACATCTTGATTCTTATGTTAAGAGAAATGTTGAATGTGATTATTGTGGAAAACTTGGACATCTTGCTAAAGATTGCTATAGAAGAAAGAATCACGAATCAAACCAGAGATATAAAAGGCATAATGGAAATTATGTGCATAAAGACACTTCAGTCAATGATGGATTTAAAAATCTTAAGTTATTTATTTCTGAAGCTGCGTTATCTACTGAAACTGATGATGAGAATGCATGGTTCATAGATTCTGGTGCATCAACTCATATGACCTGTAATAGAGAATGGTATGATGATTATTATGAGAAAATTGATGGAACACACATTTACTTAGGAGATAACAGATCACATAAAGTCCAAGGCTATGGAGTAATAAGTGTGAACTTACCTAATGGACAATTGAGACAGATTCATAATGTGATGTATGCTCTTGGTATTAAAAAGAATTTGATATCTGTTTCAACTATCACTGATAATAATCTAACAATGGAATTTGGTAAGTTGAGGTGTGTTGTTAAAGATATCCAGAATCACTACATGGTTGTTTCCTTAGGTACTAGGGTTGGTGGATTGTATAAGTTGGATGTGACAATGAAGCGTCATGTTTCATTGACATCCACAATAATGTCAACAAAAGAGTTATGGAAACACATGTATGGGCACCTAAATTACAATTATTTGATGTTGTTGCAAAGAAAAACTATGGTAGAAGGTCTTCCTGTTATGAAGAATGATCATTTTCCATGTGCAACTTGTGCACTTGGTAAACAACATAGAGAGGAGTTTCCCATTCATACAAAGAAAAGACAAACAAATATTCTTGAATTGATTTATACTGATGTATGCAGACATATGCAAACTAGGTCACTTGGTGGTGCTTCCTACTTTATTATTTTTGTTGATGATAGATCTAGATATACATGGGTCTATTTCATAAGGAGAAAGAGTGATATATTTGAGTACTTTAAAGAATTCAAAACTATGACTGAAAAACAGATAGGCAAATGTATTAAAGTTCTCAGATCTGATCAAGGTGGTGAATATACATCAGGTGCATTTAAAAATTATTGTAAACTTCATGGGGTCCAACAACAGTTTAAAGTACCTCATACACCTCAAAAAAATGGTGTTGTTGAGAGAAGGAACATAACACTGGTGGAGTGTGCTCATAGTATGCTTCAAGGTAAAACATTTCTAATGGTTTTTGGGCAGAAGCCGTTAATACTGCAGTTTATTTAAAGAATCGAAGTCCAACTAAGAAATTAGATTTCTAAACTCCTTGTGAGATTATTTATGGTTATAAACCTGATGTCAGTCATTTAAGAGTATTTGAATCCATTTCCTTTGCACATATTCCAAAGGATGAGAGAATAAAACTTGATGTAAATTCAATCAAGTGTGTTTTTATTGGGTATTGTACTGATAAAAAATCATACAAATTGTTTGATCCCAGTTCACATAAATTGTTTGCAAGTAGAGATGTGATGTTTTATGAGAATGTAGATAGAGTTGATACAATGAATGATGCAGATGCTTGGCATAATGATAGTGATAAACATGTCAAAATAAATGCAATGGTTAGACAGGAACATGAACAGGTACAGGTTCAAGAACGGAATGAAAGCAGTATGGACACTTCAAGCAGTCAGGATACATCAAGTGGAGAAGAGTCACCACAGATCAAGAGATGAGATGAAAGCAGTGAAGGACCAAGAAGGTCATCACGACAAACTCAACCACCTCTAAGGTATAAAGATTATGCATTGATGTCTCATGTAATGAATGTTGTAGAAACTATAAACTATGATCAAGCTAAAGAACACAAAGAGTGGATAAATTCTATGGATGATGAATATGACTCCCTTATGAAAAATCAAACATGGAAATTAGTTGAACTGCCTAAAACAAAGTCCCTCTTGGAAGCAAATGGTTGTATAAATCTAAATTTAAAGCATATGGTAAGATTGATAAATATAAGGCAAGATTAGTTGCAAAAGAATATTCACAAAAGGAGGGAATTAATTATGAAGATACTTTTGCACCAGTAGCTAAATTGAATACAATTAGAGTACTGATTGCCTTAGCTACAAAACATAGTTGGAAATTACATCAGTTAGATGTCAAATCTGCTTTTCTGAATGGTGATTTAAAGGAAGAGGTTTATTTGGTTCAATCTGAAGGGTTTGTCAAGCAGGGACACGAGCATCTAGTTTGTAGGTTAAGAAAAACATTATATCGTTTGAAACAGGCACCGAGATCTTGGTATGTAAAGATAGATACCTTCTTTTATTAGAATGGGTTTGTGAAAAGAAAAAATGATCCTGACCTGTATGTTAAGAAAGATGAAGAAGGAAATGTTGCTTTAATATCTTTATATGTGGATGATCTCATTATTATAGGCAGTGCATGCAAGTTAATTGAAGAGATTAAAATTCAGTTGTCTCAAGAATTTGAAATGAAAGATCTTGGCAAATTGCATTACTGTTTAGGAATTGAGGTTTGGAGAGAGTCTGGTAAAACATTGCTCACTCAAAGTAAATACACAAAAGAAATTCTTAAAAGGCTCAACATGAGTGAATGTAAAGCTATATCAACTCCCTTAGAACATAATGCAAAGTTGTACAATGAAGATGGATCTAAAGAGGTAGATGGTACTTTATATCGTTAGTTGTGTGAAATATGAACTACCTCATCACTACAAGGCCTGACATTGCATACTCAGTTGGCATCCTTAGTCAGTGCATGGCTAAGCCTTCAAAGAGTCACTGGAAAGATGGAAGAAAGTTCTTCAATATCTGAAAGGAACTGTTAGTTTTGGTATTATGTATACTAATGATTGTGATGTTGAGTTGACAGGTTACTCTGATTCAGACTAGGCCGAAAATCCCGATGACAGGAAATCAACTTCAGGATATGCATTCAACATAGGTACAAGGGTTGTGTCATGGAGCAGTAAGAAACAACCAACTGTTTCTTTATCGTCAACATAAGATGAGTACAAATCTCTATGCAATGCTACTTGTGAAGTTGTTTGGTTAAGGAGAATTCTTGAAGATATTGGCAATAAACAATGAGGCCAACTACTCTCAAATGTGACAATCAAAGTTCTATTAAATTGGCACACAACCCAATTTATCATGCCAGAACCAAGCATATTGAAATTCAACATCATTTTGTAAGAGAAAAGGTACATTCAAAGGAAATTGACTTGATCTATTGTAATACCACTGATAATGTGGCTGACATCTTTACCAAGCCTCTTGGAAAGATGAACTTTGAAGAATGCAGGAAACAGTTAGGAGTGATAGAAAATCCGTTTCTTCATTAAAGGGGATGTTAGAATAATGAAGAAACATATAGAATCTATTAAAATAGAATATTGTTTAGAGTTTGTTTTATTGGTACGCAGGTTGAGGTTGTAGGTGGTTTGAGATCAACTTAGATAGGAGTAAGATCTAATTTACTCATAAACTATAAATGTAATTGATTTCTCTCCTTAATGCAAGCTTCATGAGCATCGTCTCACTTGTGTGTGGTTTATTTATAAGTTCTTATTTGACCATATCTTCCTCCTAATGAATGATCTCAATGTAGAATATTTGACCATGCCACAGTAATCATTTCCATAACTACAAACTCCTCATAGTTCAACATCGCCATGAGCAAAAAAATGACTTTTCCAAGGACAATGACTCCTATGATAACGTGTGTATAGATTTGTTTTGTATAATTCACCATAAAAAATCATCACTAAAATATATTTAGTGTCTAAACAAGGACTATACACTAGGAAAAATAAAAATGAAGATAATCAATTTCTTTATTCAAATATGCATGAATCTTGGCAGTCTAAGGGTGCTTGATGTGTAACAATAGTTCAACGAGAGTGCACAAAAAATTTGCACAAGAAATGTAGATTGTGGGGAAGCCTGTAAATGCTTTTCCAACTAAGTATTGTTGACCAAAATGTTCGTCAACATATGCCAACCAAAATATGCACGTCGCTTACAGTGGCGTGGAAACTCTTGATTCATGGAACAATTCATTAAAATGTATTGGAATGAAAGGTTATAATAACTGATGGGAATCATTGTCTAATATATAACCAGGGGAGAAAAATTGAAATTTAAAGGATTTGAATTTGGGGACTTCGTGGAATAACGCCTGTAAAATGAAATAATGAGGGGGGTTGGCCCTGTGTATAAAATACAAGAAACAAGAAAACAATTAAAACTTTTTACAAAAAGAATAGAAAGGTGAATGATATGCCATGGATGTGTGTTAAGGGAAAACCCAAATGTAACATTGAGTATCCATGACATGTATGCAGGAGCTATCTCAAGATGACAAGGATGGATAAAGAGAAATAAAGAAGGCTTGGGAAGGATTGAATGACTGCTTCAAGCAATAATGTCTCACTTAATAAGCGTATGATAAACATAGTGAGGAATTCCAACACATAAACGAGGCAATCTAGTTCACATGTAATCTTGTTGTCAACCAAAAGAATTGGTCAATCAATTAATCATAATATACAAACACCTTTCTAATCATTGACGATTTCTCCATCAAGTTCGACCTCTGAAAAGGAAAAATAAAATAAAGCGAAAAAATGAAAGAAAAAGAAAAAGCGAGAAAAGAAACAAAATTAAAGCGAAGCAAACCAAAAACTTAATCTATCCCTTTTCTTTAAATTTTTTGTTTTATTTGTTTACCTTTTTTTTATTATATATTCTCTTTTATTTATGTACATGGAAAATGGATGTAGCAACCTAGGACTCAAGTGGGATGACACTTGACATAGAGGAATGCATCATTTTCTTTACATGCGAACTCATGACTTGGAAGACTTTGTGCAAGGAAAGTCTACCGACCTGACAACCAACAAAAGCATAAGGTGAGGGGAAATGTCTTATCAAGACCCAAAATAAATGGTTAACATCCTTCAAAACATGTCAACCAACAAGAGCTTTCCAAAGTGTTCTTGGTGCGTGGTGCGATGGGATAAATAGGTAACTCAACAATGGGTCGCTTACAACGGGTATGAAGCCTTCATTAACTCTATTTTTTCTGTTATGACGTGGTCCCAATGGTCAGATGTCAAGATGGTTGTCCATAAATGGATTTCTATCCATTCAAAGCATTGATCTAACGGTTATAATGGCCCCAATGACTATATTGCTTCACTATGGTGAAGTGCCATGCGTCCCTGTTTTGATATCCCGACGAAGCTCCAATTTTGCAAATTTTTCTTCTGCTAGGTTTCCTCTAGA
Organism: Picea abies; assembly: GCA_900067695.1. Lineage (NCBI taxonomy): Eukaryota > Viridiplantae > Streptophyta > Pinopsida > Pinales > Pinaceae > Picea > Picea abies. The sequence goes on from CBVK0100020900.1 coordinate 27,625, forward strand.
ACCTTTTGTTAGTGACATTTCTTGTCCTAGGCACAAGAGTATTCAGGTCTGCAAGTTGCATAAGGAGCGCCCAAGCGCAGCGAACAGAAGAAGTTCTTTTCGGACTTAAAATCAAGCGAGCGGGCAAAATTATAGTGTCAACGATCTGGATCCATCCATATGAGCATATCAACGGGTGGCGGGAAATCACGGATAGAAAGGTTTGCCGAAGATAACACAATGGATGGCGGCCATATTGTGTGCAAGGAAGAGTAACAGCCGTCCATCCGAGGGACGCGTGGCGCGAGATCCAGTCGCGTCGATTTTTCAGCAGTCACGAGTTCAGGGGGTGAAGGTTTTATGTCGTTGTATGTTCTGAAACCCCAAACCCTGAAGCGCCGATGGCGCCCAAAGTCAGGCCCGCAGTATCAAGGGGCAGTCTCGACCGTCCATCCATAGGAGACACCTGGCGCACGATTAGGCTCCTCGCCGTTTCGCCCATCGCGATTTCAAGAAGTAAGGATCAGCCCGTGGTCACCTGGGAAATAAAAGAGCTGCACAAAGGGGGCCAAAGGCGTCGGGTCCATTCGCCGAAAGGTTCATCGCATTCTCCGGGTGTCATTTGATCCGACCTCAAGCCTGGTTTTTGCTTGAAGTAAATGAAGGTAAGGAAGAGTGGTTGAAACCTCTCTTCATGCATTAAGTGCAAGATATGGAGGTTCCGGCAGACAGTCTGCCTGATACGGTCCTGTACACTGATTTTCTCCAAAAGGTCATGGCCGGTCCTCATCTGACTAGAAAAAAGTCTGCACCCGCCATGTTGGCCTTTAATGTTGCTGCTATCTCCCGTGCAGGAGCCATGCGCAGTTAAGGCGGCGTCTGACGAAAGTTACCCGACCAAATTCGGCCGAGGGGACACCAAGTCTTGGGTGCACGATCGGCCAGAGTCTGCATGCGCAGATTGTCAGAAGACTTGCAGACGCAATGTTTTTAATGCAGCGTCTTGTTTTTGCTACTGTTGTTGTTTTGGAGTATATGTAGGCGTTTTCACCATTTTTGGAATTATCGATGGTTGAGCAAGGCTCCCGGTTGTAAAACTTTAATGAAGCACTGTTATTCTGGTTATGTATGAACTCTTGAAATTTATTGCCTTATGAATGTCAGCTTCTTTCACGTCTTTGTTTACATTGTGTTAGAACAACTCGGAATTGGAGGATCTAGTCGAGTTGTGACTGTTATAGGATGATGTAGGTTGGATTAATGTAACAGTTGCGTTGTTTCTAATCGGTATCTGTGATTTTCTTAGCACTGAACGACTTGGAATTGGAGGATCCAGTCAAGTCCTCCTTTCAGTTTCCCGAAGCCCTGAACCAAGAGGATCTTGCATTCAGAGTTTTTCTTCTACTAACTGCTGAAAGGCCTGTTGCCTGAAGTAGTTCGCTCACTCCTCTCACTAAGTCTTCCACTTGCCCATTTTACAATCAACTCACTGACTGAAGTTAGATCAAGACCTCCTTTGTTCCTTACATACCAGACCCAGTCCCTGAATTAGAGTGATATCTTCCTGAGTTACTACCCATTCGATCACCCATTACAATTTATTGTGACATAAAACTGATGGGCGTTGGGCTTTGCTCCTGCAAGCAATCCAGGGGTGACTTCCATCGCCAACACCTTCTACAACTTGTTGATCTTAGCTTGCTTCTTACTTAGGTTTCTAGCCTTCTTCCCAGTGAGCTTCGTCTTGGTATACCTTTTTCCATTCTGATCCTTAGCTTCTTTTGGCATAGTTACTTCACGATGTTGAGATTCTTTCCTAAGATTCAAGGGTAACTCTTCTTCTTCATCTGGAATAGGTACTTTAATATTCAGTGGTACTTCTAGTGTTCTTGAAACTTCGATATCCGAGGCTCTGGTGTTAAATGGATTTGATCTGTTCTTCTATTCTTCAATCAAGTGTGCGATCCTTCTAGTCATGAATTCTTTTAACTCTTGCTTCTTCTGTTCTAAAACTTCCTCTTCTTCTTGCCTTCTGGCCCAATCTCTTTTAATCCAAGGTTTTCCTAGTAGCATGGTAAATGGGGCACTGTTCTTGATAAATTTAATAATTTCAAAATATTCCTCTGTCGAAGTTCCATTGGCATTCATAGGTATCCGGGTGAGATTTCCACATAGGTTTATCAACTTTCCTTTGAATAGTCCTATTCCTCCTAGTGAAGGAATCATAACAGGCTTCCCTATATCTTCCCATGTTCTCTCTGTCATGATATTCACCTGTGTTTACTCATCCAGAACACAGTCAATGTCGAAGTCTCCTATTCTTGCTTCAAGGCATTCTTTTCCTGTGAATATCTCTGATAAGTTGACATGTCGATGGTCATTCAGGGTTTCTTTTATTTGCAGTAATATAGTATATGATTCTTTTTGGGATTCTGTCATAATCTTAGTTTCTGGATCTGCCTTAGGGTTTTCTTGTCTCATGTTCATTCCTTCAAGCTTAGCAATCGTTCTAGGACAATCCAGTACTTCATGGTCCATAGCTTTGAAACAAAGACAACTAGGTATTTTCCTAAGACATTCCTTAGCAAGATGTCCCAGTCTTCTGCAACTGTAACAGAGGGTTAATCCTCTCTTTCTTTTAAATGATCTCCAACCTTTTCTGTACTTTGCACCAGGATCATGGTAGCTTACCTGCAAAAAATTCTTTCTAGGATCCTTCATACACTTATTAGTCAAAATATCCTTTCTATGCATAGGTATAACATATTTTTCACTATTCTTTTCATATATACTCATATCAAATCTTCTTTCATCTATTAATACCCTAGTTTTACTGCTAGGACATAATCTATCAAACATACGTAAATTCATACTTTTGAAACAAAAATTTCCACTTATCTTACTTTTACAGAGTACAAAGCTTTCAGATCTAGAACTTTTCAATATTCTTACCTTTATCATAGCATAGAGCATTCAGATCTTACCTCTTTTAATCAAGAACTCTCACTTTTATCTTTTTTGAGAGCATAAAGCTTTCAGATTTTTCCTCTTTTCTTCATATTGAACTTCTTTTCTTTAGCACAGAACTTGCCAAACTAGTAGAGTACTCGCACTAGAGAAATAGATCTATGCACAGAGCTTTCACAATTTCAGATCAGATCTTTGCACAAAGTTTGTTCTCCCCCAGTTCCTAGAAATCACAGTTTCAAGTCTCGACAACGGAACCATTTGTTGGCACAGGGGCAGACCCAGGGTTCAATGCTACAACAATGCACCAACAAAACCCTAACTACCGGCCCTTTCGGCAACACCCGCGAACTAGATGAAGTCTCACCCGAGGTAGAGGCAGGGGTGGTTGTAGGACTCAGGTGTCTGCAACCTTAGCTGGGACAGATATCTTTGATTATAACACTTAATAGAGCACTTAGCACCGTTAGTTCATCATTATCTAACCAATATGTACTCCGCAGAGAAAACAGAGCATCACAACATTCACCCTGATCTAATGTATATAAGCACTTAGCAAAGGAATTAGATCAGATCTAGTAGATTCAAGCACTAAGCAAGGTCATAGATGTTAGATCTATCATTCAGATTCATCATAAGCACAAAGCATAAGCAAATCTATCTATCTATATCAAATCACTTAACACATAACACATAAACACATCAGAACATCGCATAGAGCAGAATAACACAATATTTATGTGGTTCACCCCCACCCTGGGGCTACACCCACCAACTCTTCTTCTTTACTAGCTTCAATCAGTTATCCACATGCATAGAGCCAAAAATCCTTACTCCGCATAGGACAAGAGATCTTCGCAACTTGCTAGATCCTCATTCTTTGCGTTACAACACAAAGCGCTCGACAATCTCTTACAATGACTTGAACTTGGCTCTGCAAGTCTCACACAGTATGCATGAAGCCTTACACTTCTTTATCACACAAATCCCACTCTTAGCACTTAGCCAACTTGCACAACACTTTCACACTATTCAACTACCAACTACTTCTTACATTGCCTAACCTTCTATTTATACATACAAAATAGGATTAAACATGGGTAAACCCATGGGCCAACATCCCATTCCAAAAAAGGACCCAAAAAGGGGCCGAGATCCCATGATCTCTGCTTCGTCTTGTGCTCCGTCTTCGACAGACTATCGAAGTCCAAAAATAGGTCAACTTGACCAAGGATCTCCCAAAACTTGGTCAAGGGACAACATGCCCCCAACACTCGCCTGTGACTCGTCCCGAGTTGCTCTGGTCTGACTAGTTTGGCTTCGAACACCTCAAGCTTGGCTCGAGCTGCTTTGACCTGCTACTGTGCTATGACCTCCTTTTCAGCGAACTCATGGATGACTGCATCATTAATAGGTCCCTCTAGACACTGTTCTGTTGTAGTGACAACTTTATCTAGCTCTGCTCCTTGGCCTTCTACCTCTGTAAATAACTGATAGGCCTTATCTTGCACAGGTTGGAGTTTCTAAGTTATCTACATAACTTTGCTCTGTATAGTATGGATTTGCTGCTGTGTAGTGCGTTGCTCTTGGGAGCGTTACGACCTCCATAAGAGCGCTACTGTGCTATGACCTCCTTTTCAGTGAACTCGTGGATGACTGCATCATTAATAGGTCCCTCTAGACACCGTTCTTCTATAGTGACAACTTTCTCTAGCTCTTCTCCTTGGCCTTCTACCTTTGTAAATAACTGATAGGCCTTATCTTGCACAGGTTGGAGTTTATGAGTTATCTACATAACTCTGCTCTGTATAGTATGGATTTGTTGTTGTGCAGTGTGTTGCTCTTGGGAGCGCTACGACCTCCACAAGAGCGCTACTGTGCTACGACCTCCTTTTCAGCGAACTTGTGGATGACTGCATCATTAATAGGTCCCTCTAGACACTGTTCTGCTGTAGTGACAACTTGCTCTAGCTCTGCTCCTTAGCCTTCTACCTCTGTAAATAACTAATAGGCCTTATCTTGCACAAGTTGGAGTTTCTGAGTTATCTACATAACTCTGCTCTGTATAGTATGGATTTGCTGCTGTGCAGTGCATTTCTCTTGGGAGCGCTACGACCTCCACGAGAGCGCTACTGTGCTATGACCTCCTTTTTAGCGAACTCATGGATGATTGCATCATTAATAGGTCCCTCTAGACACTGTTCTACTGTAGTGACAACTTGCTCTAGCTCTGCTCCTTGGCCTTCTACCTCTATAAATAACTGATAGGCCTTATCTTGCACAGGTTGGAGTTTCTGAGTTATCTACATAACTCTGCTATGTATAGTATGGATTTGCTGCTGTGTAGTGCGTTGCTCTTGGGAGCACTTCATTCTTTGCACAACTGACAGGGACTTCAGTTGCGCCTGTATCTTTTCGGCTTGATACTTCGCTTCTTGGAGTTGCGACTCCAGTGCTCTTAATTCTAGACGCTCAGGGATTTGTTCATATGTCATGGCACTGTGATCAGTGAGCTGCATATATTCCAGGGTAAGAGCCTTGAGCCTTTCAACTGCGCTCCTGGCGGTTGCTTCCCTTTGGTATATTACATCTTGAGGGGTCTCGGGTACTGTACGTAGCTCCAAATCTACTATGCGTTGTTGTAGTTGTTGGATCACTTCTTCAAGTTGTGCTACATGCTGTGGAACTCGCTCTTCGGCCTTTACTTCTACGACTGTCATAGAGCGAAGTGCTTTGTTGACCGTTTCCTTTACTTCGAGTTGCTCCGCGAGAAACTGTTCCTTTTTTGTTGTAGCTGGGATTTTTCTTCATCAAAATTCGCTTGGAGAGTGAGGTTTTCCCGTTCTACAACACTATGTTTCTCTACAAGGACTCCCTGTACTTGTGTCAAAGCCTGGGTGGCTTGCACTGTTTCTTCTTGCGCTCGTTGAAGACGAGCTTCTACTATATCAACTAGGCGGTGGAGTTGAGCTAGTTCATCTCCCAATTTTGGTTTCCCTGGTGTAGTGGAGATTGCGTGGTTGGACTATAGGGCCTGCTGTACCCCTTAGAGTTCAATATCAATTCGATCATACATCTCCTCTTGCTTTGATTCTTGTTTCTATACTATTTCCAACGAAGCATCGTTTAGGGCTGCTACAAGGAAGTCAAAGTCATTAGAGGTGAGGACAGTCTACATCTTGGTCATGGTGGCCTTCGATTTCTTTTGGGAGGAAGGTTTCAGAGGCAAACCTTTCCTCTTCTTTAGGGGATCAACCTCGTCACCCTGTTGCTGTTCGACCTCTTTGTCATTCAACTCTTCACCATCACCTCCTTGCTCTGGTGAGATGAAAGCAGTATTCACGAATGCACTGTCTAAATCCTGAACCTCTTTAGTTTTCTTTGTTCTGCTAGGTCTGGGTGTATCCTTCATAGTTTCTGGGCTGTCGATGTTGGATATCTCCACAGGGTCTGTTGGAATGAGGAGGTCCATCGACCAGTCCTTGGTGATCTCCTCCAAGTCCTCCTCTATTAACTTATAGTAGGATTGGAGTTGTTGCTTGTGTTCGTCAGTGTGCGCTGTGATGTAAATAAAATGTCGGTCTGCGCTGAACTTCATCAAGGGACTGAACCAGTGTAGAGTGTTTAGAGTGATACAAGGCTCATAATGGATGGTTGACTTCAACTGGTTGTAATAGGTATGAGAAATAGCATTGGACTGCCACTGTTTATTCATATCGCTTGAGTACCACAGTGTACTGAACTTTGGGGCCAATGGTTCAAAAGGCTCAATGTCCGGGAAGGTCGCACCTTCTGGCATCTCCCAGACAATTAAAGTGATAAGGATCAATAGCTAGATGAAATGAAATTCATACCCTTGATTCTGGACTTCTCTGCAGTTGAGTTCTAATTGGTTCACTAGGTACTTCACCCAGTTCATATGAAGTCCTTCTATGCACTTCCCTGTGAGGTCGACTACAAAACCAATGACTTGGGTGGGTCAATTTTTTTGTACTAACTTCCTTGTAATCAATTGACAGGTGAGGCACACTGCACCACTCTGGATAGAAGCTACCTTGTAGCCTCACGTGCCCTTCTCGACATAGCCATAAGTGTCCTTGATCCACTGTGCTAGAGTGCGATCCATGGCTTTTCTGGGGTAAAACTCTTGTGGATTAGGTCCTTGCATACTTAACCCCGTGATCTGATTGATCAACGTCGGATCAACTGTTATATGGTGGTTTAGCCACAAATAACCTCCATGGTAACAAGACAACAATAGTTTGACACATGCATTCACCTCCTTGTGTTGTCTGAAGTGAGGAATATTCATGAAATTGAGCAGGGTGGACTGCGTGAGGTTATGGGTCCATGAATGGGGGATTATCTTCGAATTCTTCCCCTTAGTCTGGTTCAGGTACTTATGTGGGGTGAGCATGTTGTAAAATTTGCGATCTCCGAGGTTGAAGTCGCTAAACATCAACTCCACAATCTTATCTTGGTCTACTCGAACTGCACGTATCCCCTTCGGGAGGTACGCAGTGACCAAGGCGTACTCAAAATCTCTAGGTATGATGTCTCGATTTATTGTGCCACTAAGAGGTGGTAGATAGGTGGGGAAGATAACCAGGATAAATTTAGCATTCGCTAGATCATCCCTATGCTTGGTTCACTTTTCATCATCCCTGTGCTGGCAGTCCTCTCATTGATGATGCTTGTATACTTGTAGACATCGACATGAATCTTTCAGTCATGAGGTTGATCAAAACTTCTTCAACAACTTTCTCTGCAG